>LOJH01021454.1:0-26284 GCA_001685095.1 Ellobius talpinus | reverse complement strand
CTGGCCTCAAACTCACAGAGATCCACCTGCCTCTGCTTCCTGAGTGCTGGGATTCTAGACATGCACCACCACCGCCTGGCTCATATCCTTATCAACTGCCAATAACTTTAAATAAAGCCGTTACAAGCAAATTTGAAATTTTTTTCAAAAATTAAAATAAAAAATATTCCCTGCATCTGTAACAGCGCTTTATTTACATGCAAGAATTCTACAAATCAAATGTTGTATAGATCTAGTCAATGTTTGTAGTCATTCTCTATCAGAAAACTATCAATGAACACCTGCAAAGTCATTCAGGTACGAACATTCCTTTTTCAAAGAGGGACTTCAGATAACAAAGGGTTCTAAGTATGTGCCAAGAAAATACATCTTCTTTAGTAATTACCTGACCATTAAGCAATCTCTCTCTCTGTCTCTCTCTGTTTCTCTCTCTCTGAGAGAAGATTTCTCTGTGTAGCTCTGTAAACACCTGTCACTGAAGAACTGGGATTAAAGGCATACGCCGCCACCACCTGGCCCATTAAGAATCCTTATATATCCAAAACTGAAATCCAGTGCTGTGGGATAATGCTCTTGTACACTGTGAAGATTTGTCATTCTAATTGATTGAATAAAACACTGACTGGCAAGTAGCCAGGCAGGAAGTATAGGCAGGACAACCAGAGCAGAATTCTGGGAAGAGGAAAGGCACCAGACAGACGAAAAGGAAGCAAGAAAAGATACTAAGCCACAGATAAGAATTATGGGCTAATTTTAGTTGTAAGAGCTAGTTAGTAACAATCATGAGCAATAGGCCAAACAGTTTATAATTAATATAAACCTCTGTGTGTTTATTTGGGCTGGGGGACTAGGCAGGACAGAAACTTCTGTCTACAATCTACTTTGCAAACCCTCAATTACCTAAACTTTCCAGTTACACATCAAGATATCACAAGCTTTGAAAAGAATAATATAGGTAGTTTCCTGCTCTTTATCATATATATAGTAAACATTGTTTTCTTCATTCTTTATACTATGAAGAGAACACATATTTTACTTATTTATTTATTCACATTTTATGTGTATGAATGCTCTGCCTGCGTATGTCTGCATTGTATGTATTTTCAGTACTCATGGAGGCCAGAAGAGCGTGCTAGATGCCTTGAACTGGAATTACAGTTATGAGAGCAGCCAGTACTCTTACAGTTGACCCTCCAGCTCCAAGAGCATAATTTCTAATAGGGTACCACCTATAAATGGTTGATAGACACCCTGAAACTCTGGTGTTAATCTAGCAAAAATAATCTCAGAATAATGTTGTAGTGATGCAAAATAATGTACATCAAGATTAAATGTGAAATACACACTTAGATTTATATTGACTACAGTTACAAGCCCAAGTTTTAATCCATGTCAAGTATAAAATCTACATTATGATTATAAGTACATTATAAAAAAGTTAATATAGTACTGCTTGAGGATTTAGGAGGAAAAAAGGATAAACCTTGGGACTCAGTCTTGCTAACAAACTGCAGTGAGTTGACATAACTTCAAATAAAACAACACTTTTATCTATCCCCACTCAGACACAAACAATGTATGAACTTAACCACATGAGACTGATTCCCACGGTAGAAAATAGAATACGGAGATTCTAGCAAAGAGAACCAGAATCAATCAGTAAAACACAGGAAAACTTTTTTAATTGTGCTCCCACGCACATGACAGGGTAGATGGACAAGTAGGATATGTCATAAAAACATCTCTAAACTACATTTCAAAGTTCACATTAAGTTTGTCTCATGGAAACAGCAAGACAAATATTTCAGTGAAAAATAGAATAATTTAATGTACACAGACTTCTCATTAAAGAACTCCCCTGTCTCTTGGAAGTCAAGGCATTATAATCAGGTCTGTATTAGCTCAGGTTTAATGACACACTTAGGGGATTCTAATGAAAGCAACACTCGAAACACTTTTAAAACTGCTCAAAGTTAGAGAAAAAAACCAACTATAGAAATAATATGTACCAGCCATTAAATAACAAATATATGTAACAAAAAATCTCATTTATATGCTGCTGAGATCAGCTGAGATCAACATGTATACAAGTAGTGTACAAAAATAAAAGTTCTATAATTTAACCAAATCTATTTCATGCTATAATGACATACATTTGGGATTTACTGTATATAGTAAGATTGATGCACCCACACATAAGATACATGTGAAAAATGATCCAGTTACACCGGAGTCTACTCTTCTATTCCAAGCCCAGATAAATGGTATGTTGTAGATTAGACACACACAGGAGTCAGAAAATCTGATTTCTAAATCTAGCTCTATTTCTTGGGCTACTGACTTTAGCTTCTTATCCAAAAATGAGACCAACAGGCCATCTAAGTTACTTATAGTCATTTAAAAAGATGATTGAGCACTAATTCCGAACCCTAATAAAACCCTGTTTTAAAATGTGTAACATCCCAGCTGCTTTACCTATTGTGCTATCTTCTTAGTTGTATTCAGCAAGGGCTGATGAAAAGAAAATAACTATAATAATGAAAAATATCACTGTAAGCAGAAAAAGCCCCACTCAGCAAGAGCTCTCTCATCCCTTTCTCTTACTGTCAAGTTTCCCTCCATCTTTTGAAATGAAAGTGTTATAAATTCAGATTCAAAATCTAGCCAGGGAAGAAAATCAGAACTGCCTGTGACAACCCATTTCTTCTCTGGAGTGAGGCTAATTTCTTACTCTGATTTAGTACTATAAGGAGACACATGGCTAAAAGTTACGATTTTCAATCCTACATAACAGAACACAACACAAGAAGGAATGAATGGGACGGTCTAGGGATAGGCGCTTTAATTTCCCCAAAATTTACAGACCTCTTAAACTGCTAGATATAACTCACTTTCTAGTAGTAAAAGCGTTTTTGAACTTTTAGAATTTAAATACTAAGTTATAACAGTTTACAGAATATAGGTTAATGACAGTAGCTTCACATAACCACAACAGATACATATATAAAATCAGGGTTTTTTTCTGTTTGTTAGAGAGTTAAGTGTGTGTATATACATGTGTGTAGTTATAAGTGTGTGTCTGTGTGTCAAAGAACAACTTGCAGGAGTCAGTTCTTGCCTTCTACCACATGAATCCATTGGGACCAAACTTAGGTGCTCGGCCTTTATCTGCTGAGACAACTCTTTGGCACCCACATCCTTTTACAAAAGAGGAAGCAAAGGTTTCAAATAAATGTATAAAGTTTCTAAATTATATGGATAGAGAATTATCAAATTTAAAAATGAACCGAAACTTATGCCCAGAGCCCAAGGATAGCTTTTTCTACTATCAAGGCGCCCCCCCCTCCGTTTTTCAAAACAGGGTTTCTTTGTGTTGTAATAGTACTATATACTACTTAGTTTGCTTTCTATTGCTGTTAGAAACACAATAACCAAAAGCAATTTGAGGAGGAGGGTTATTTCACCTTATTTCCATCATGAAGTTAAAGTCAGGGCAGGAATTCAAGACAGAAACAGAAGGCAGGAATTGAAGCAGAGGCCATGCAAAAACATTTCTTGCTTTGTTACATATGCCAGGACCACTTCCCAGGAACTGCACAGTTCACACTAGACTGAAAATGTTCCAGATTTGCCTATTGCCAATCTGATGGAGAGAATATCTGAACTTAGGTTCCCTGTTCCCAAATGTCTAGCCTGTGTAAAGTTAACAAAAATTAACCGACATAAACACACAATAAAAAAAGATACAGTTTACTCTGTATGAAACTGACTGTAAAGTCTCTCCCAAAAGAAAGAAAACTCCATGAAGGACTGAAGGATTTTTGTTAACTAGTACTTCCCAGGTACAAAGAATTCTGCCTTAACACCTAAGTACATAAATATTTGTTGAACAGATCAAGTCTTGCTCATAGTTGCTTCCTGAGGCTTGTTTGTATTATCTCCTCTGCTTTCTGACTTCTGATGCTGCAACACATGAGGTTACATTTTTGTATCTGAAATGCCCTCCAAGAATTACCTTGTGTTTAGACTTAGTCAGCAGATACATGTTATTCAAAGGTAGAACCTTTAAGAGGTAGGGCCAGTTTTCCAACAGAAATAATAAGCACTGTAATTTTTAAAGAACTCAATTGGCTAAACTAAAATTTAACCAACAATTAAGCTTACCTTTCTACAATCCATTCTGGTCGAATTACTTTTTCCCCCTTTAATTCTTTAATTTTGGCATTAGGAAGGTTTGTAGCAATAATGTGTGTTGTTTTGGATCTAGAATAATATACATGGTATTGACCTCCATGCAACATCATTAGATTTCTCAATTCCTCAGCAGAAGGATCTGTTAAAAAAAGAAGTATTAAAATACATTAATAGTTTAATGTACAAGGTGGCAGAATGTTAGGTTGAATAATCCCTTAAATAGGACAGCTTATAGA
Source organism: Ellobius talpinus (assembly GCA_001685095.1). Taxonomy (NCBI): domain Eukaryota; kingdom Metazoa; phylum Chordata; class Mammalia; order Rodentia; family Cricetidae; genus Ellobius; species Ellobius talpinus. The sequence goes on along the minus strand of LOJH01021454.1, from coordinate 21,854 downwards.
ACATTACTAGTTCACTTTCTCCTTGGCTATGCTGCCATTTAACAAAGATGGGGGATTAAAATAACAGAATGATTGATAAAGCTATGCTGCCTTGGCACATTATTTTCTCCTGTCTGCAAGAGACAACAAAACAAAAACATCTACTCTTAAGTGACATCTAGCTACTTTTAAGTGACACCTAGAAGAGCAAACAAGTGCCTCAAACAAGAATCAAATACTAATAAGGCAAATGTTTAAAACATTTTAGAACATTTAACATTTTTTATACTGAGATTTCATGTTTTTAGAAATTAACCAGCACCACCACTCTGTCTTCTCTACCCTAGGGGCAGCTCTCCAGCCTTGACCCCTCCAAACTGAATTCTCTGATACTGAAAGACCCCCACCTAAATTGGTACTTGGAAAGCCTTTAGCCCTGGATAAATGGAAATTTACAGAAGTTCACTACCCCGAGTAGATGGAAAAATTACAGCTTGAGCCAAACAGGATGCCTGTGGTTTCGCCCTTAGTCATGACCCGGCCCCTGTACCAAGAATAGAGAGAACATCTGACTCCCCAAGCTTGTGATCNAAACCTGCAAATTGCTGATGCGTGCTATGTGTAGTTCTATGGCTTTTCCAGGAAATATAGAAAACAATAACCAATAGAAATACTGTTACTATGCTTGCCAATTATGTAGTACTTGCGCCCTATAAAAATTGCTTGGAAAGCTTACTCGGGGTGCCCAGTTGCCTAGCTGGACACCCACGAGCGCTTGTGTGATTAATAAAGCCTCTTGCTGATTGCATCCGCTGGCCTGATTTATTGAATTTGGGCGAGTTCTCACGGAGATCCCGAATTGAGGGTCTTACAATACTGTGAGTTAAAATACCTTTTCCCCATCTCTAAGTTGTTTTCATCATGACTCTGTTATAGAAGCCCAAGAAATTCTAAGAAGCCAACTCAAGCCTGCACTCTACATGAAGTCAGATAAACAAGCATAAGTCTGGTAAAATACATGTAATGAACACAGATAAAGCTGGAATAGGGCTCAGCAGCTGGAAGGCAGTCAGAGGATTCCTTAAGAAATAACACTTTGAAGGGATGAGCACATCAAGAGAGAAAGTAAAAGGAACAGAAAACCAAAGGTTCCAGGGTGCTCTCTAGTCTACCAATTCACAAAATGGGCTTTCCTGAAAGAAAAGATATGAAACTCAGGTTTCAAACAAAGTATTTCTAGCAGTAAGGACATACACTTAAATACCATAGACTGGCTTAGAGAGAAAGGAAAACTCTGATTTAACCTGGGTCTTCATGGAAACTCCCAAAACCAATTCACAGGAAAGGGAGTGAAGGAAATTTTCATCAGAGGTTAAGAACAGAAACAAAACTTTACAAGTACAAAGACAGATTCATAAAAGCTGAGCAAGTCAGATTTATCAACATATTGACAAAGATTATAAAATTTAAGAGCAAGAATCCAAGTAAGACTATCACGCCTTTAATCATCACTAAGAAAACACCAATTTAACTCTCAAAGGCTTCCTATGGCATTTTTCCCTTTGTTCATACCTAACTCACAGATCATCTGTTGCAAAACCAAACCATCTTTTCAAACATATTTCCTAGTATTCAAAGAGAGTCTAAAGTATATTTTTTTCAATCAACTAAAATAGAGTAAGTTGGGGGAGAAGATTCACTGGCTAGAAAACATAGCGAAGATGTTGATTCTACCAACTCATCTACAGGTCTAACACTGGTTATTATCCTAGCCCTAGCAAGGTATTTTGTACACATTAAATTCTGTTTGGCATCAAGCCTGACAATCTGAATCTGACTACAGAGATGCACGCGATAAACTGAAGAACTGATTCCTAAAAATTGTCCTCTGACCTCTACAAGCAACCTCCAAACAACAAGTAAACATAAATTTAGAAAAAAAGCAAACTTTTTTTTTTAATTGGTTTTTCGAGACAGGTTTTCTCTGTGCTGCTTTGGAGATTGTCCTAGAACTAGCTATTGTAGACCAGGCTGGTCTTGAACTCACAAGAGATCCTCCTGCCTCTGCCTCCCGAGTACAGGGATTAAAGGCGTGAGCCACTACCATCTGGCTTAGAAGTTTTTTAAAAAAAGTTAAAAAAGTGGTTAAATTGAAACTTACTATTAAAATTATATTATACAGCAAAACAATGTCAAGATGAAAAACAAAAAACCCTGAGAAACTAGCAAACCACAAGTACAACAGTAAGACCTAGAATATGTTTTCAAAAAATAAAAACACCATGGAGGGGGGAGCTCTTTAAAAAATGAAAAAAAATGTGCTGGGCATGATTTCCCTCTGTATGATGTGATTACTGTTAATGAATAAAGAACTGCTTTGAGCCTATGTCAGGGAAGAACAGAATTTAGTTAGGCTGGAAAAACTAAGCTGAATGCTGGGAGGAAGGGCGGAGTCAGATAGACACCAGGGAGCCACCACCGAAGATAGACATGCTGAAACTCTGCTGGTAGGCCACAACCTCATGGTGATGCACAGATTAATGGAGATGGGTTAAATTAAGATGTAAGAGTTAGCCAATAATAAGCTAGAGCTAATGGGCCAAGCAGTGATTTGGCAGTTTCTGTGTGATTATTTCAGGTCTAAGCTAGCTGAGCAGCCGGGATGAACAAGCAGGCCCTCCTCAAACAGACAATCGAGCAAAAGTGATGTATGAACAGAGACCTTCAACTATAAACAGGTATCAGGCAGCTGAGCAGGAGGTTAAAAAAATAATACTGACATAAATATTAAGAACTATTCACTGCAAGAGGAAAAACATAAACAAAATAGGATCATAAAAAGACTCAGAGAATTAAGAAAATTTGGGGAGTAATAACCAATGAAAAAGGACAGGTGCTAACTGATCAGAAGAAAATACCTAGGTTGGATAAATGAAACCCCAGGAAGAGGTTACTTCGTGTCAAAAGAAAGGAAAATAAAATAATTAATTTAGGGAAAAAAAAACTTGATGGGACAGATACACTACATGTCCAAAAGTGGGTGCATAGCTAAGTCTTGAAACAGGAAGTTCACAGCTAAAACTGTATAAAAAGTAACTAGAATTTCAAGTCATCTTCTCCAAATTACAAACAAGAAACTACTCATCCATTCCAGATATTAGATTCAGTAAGAGCAGATACAGCTGGTAGAAGAGACAGCAACAACAAGAGCATAAGTGAATACCATTTCTGAACTGAGAATTATGGCCTTTTCCTTACCTTCTTTGGCAACTAAAATGTTCTGTTACGTGTATACCCTTTTACAGACAAATAAGAACATCAGATTCTTTCTCTGGGAAATCACATACACACACCCTAAAGGACTTCAGGGCCAACACTGATCTTGAGACCCTGCATGAAAGCCCCTAGAGGCCATTTCACGAAACTATAAATATGAAGCCTAGGTTGCAGTCAGTCAAAGGTGTTGGAGGTCCGGAAGCTGTGAGACATCTGTCAGGGAGAGTTACATACAAGGAGTGGAACCAGCCTATGAGAGAGATATTTTACAGAAGAAAAAGTTGGAGGGTGGATTCATCTAAGTCTTTTGATATCAAATATGAAGCTAGAGTAGTTGTTCTCAACCTTCCTAATGCTGTGACCCTTTAATACAGTTCCTCACGTTGTGGAGATGCCCAATCATAAAGTTAATTTTGTTGCTACTTTGTAACTAATTTTGATACTGTTATGAACTGTAGTGTAAATATCTGCTTTCTGATGGTCATAGGCGACCCTGTAGAAGGGTCTTGACCCACAGGGTGGGAACTGCCAAGGTAGAGGTTTGGTGTTTATCCTACTGTGTCAGTCTTGTTTGGTCCAGCATTTCTTTACTATACTCCCATTCCTCTTTGTAGGAATATTCCGTGCCATTTTATGTTGAAAGTGATCTGCTTTTAGAATTCACAGGGTATTACTGAGTCTGTGGAACACTATGAGGCTTTTGAAGTTGAATTAAATGAACTTTGCATTACTATAGTGATCACTAAATCTTTGATGGACAGGAATGGAATATAGTGGTTTGCATGAGAAAATCTCCCATAGGCTCAAATACCTGAACACTTGTGTTGAGGTTACAGAGTACACCTTGCTGAGGGAAGGCTCTGAGAGTATGTAGACTAGTCCTAATTCTAGTTCAAGCTCTTTGCTTCATGTGAGGTTGAAAATGTGATCTCTCAGCTTCTTGCTTCTGCAATAATCCCTGTGTCTCCCTGACTTGAGTCTCAACCCTATGAAAACAAACAAAAATAAACTCTTTCTTCCATAAGTAGCTTTGGTCATGGTATTTTACTAGAACAGAAGAAAAGTAAACGTACAGATGATAAATAATTGAATAGAAGTTTTAAAAAAAATAAATCTCAATCCTAAAAGCTTCATGATAAAACTGGGTACTAAAAAAGTAAAAAGAACTCAACCTGTGTATCCATTGACATAGATAGCAACTCCACTAAATATTGCAGATGGTGTCCCATCTTTCTTCTGCTTAGCAGCGTCTGACCGGAACTGTTCCTCCAGCTTCTGGACTTTGGCAGCCATATACCCACCCTACAATTCAAGAAAAGGAACATCAGTCAACAACAGTTACACCTCCCTCCCACAAACTTGTAACTTAAAAAAAGCACCATGACACATTTATGAACACAGTCTCATTTTTTTGATTATGTCTTTAAAGTAAAGCTATATAGGTGACACAGTTATAGTGGTACAGTTTGTCCAAACTGCAAATGACTTGTTTTTACTGTTTATTAAAATTGTACATGCTCATTATAATTGTTTTTCAGAAAATAGATATAAAAAGAAAATTAAAATTGTTGTAACTCCATTTACTAACATTTTGGAAGGCTAATCTCAAGCCTTCTTTCTATGTCTCACAACACTAAATTAGAATCATATGCAATATTCCTTTATTACCCCCTGATTCAATCAAGGCTATCATCCCAGGTTAAAACATACAAAGCTAAGTAATAACTGCAGTGTTTTACTATGTACAGATGATTGACAACACCCTACTTACTGGATACTTATATATTTTTCCTGTTTCTCAGTATTATTAGCATTAGTGAGATAAACTGTAATAAATTGTTGTGTGCAAGAATATTTACTTCCTAAGGTCAAAATTCTTGACAGTAAAATGAAGTTTAAAGGTTAGAGTTTATCAACAGTGTTAAGGTTTTCAATACATTATAGAAAACAGAGTTGGTATAAAGTCACATGTTATACTGTAAGCCATATAATAACTAAAAGGAACAAAAATTATCTAGATATTTAAATATCTGTATTCATTAAAACACACCCATTTTTCCCAGCCATCATTTTCAGCTCGCTTCCTCCATCCACCTCGCCTCATGGTGGAGCTTCTGTATTGGGGAGAAAAAAAAAATAAAGTCAATTTTATTCCATAATGAACTCTTCATTGGTATTTTATCAAGGAAAATAGAAAATTTGAAAAATCGAATGTCCAATTAGTGCAAGACAAAAGTATAACGAATGCCAAGTAAACTTTTTCAAAATCATTTTCAGATTGCTAAGTGAAATTTGTCCAGTGATAGCACTTTTGTTTGTCTCTACAGCCAATTATGAATATGACTGCAACACAAAGAAATAAACTACACATATGAGAACCAACGAAACAACAAAAATCTTAGTGGGTACTAACTTTAAACTTTTAAATAACATGCTATGTTCAAGGAAACAAAACAAAGGAGGTTATGAAAGTTTTTAACCTTAAAATAAATTTTAGACATGGTGGATCATGCCTATAGTTCAGGAAACTGAGACAGGAGGATAGTCAAAAGTTCAATGCCAGTTGGATTGCATAGAAGTTCTAGGCTCCTGGCTAGCCTGGGATACAGAACAGGAAATTATCTTCTGTATGGTAGGGGAGAACAAAGCAAGGGAATAGTAGTGCTGTAATGAAATCCAAGGTGAAGATTTCCAGCAGCATGGACATCCTCAAGCAGAGATAACAACAGGTGGCCTTGCCACTTGATAGCCTCTACTATAAGGCCAAGCATAAGGCATATGATGGGATCAAACAATATGTGCATTTATTAACATTTCAATTGATATTCATTATCCTAGTCAGGGTTATTATCTCTGTGATGAAACATTATGACCAGTAGTAAATTGGGGAGGAAAGCGTTTATTTGGCTTACACTTCCACTTTGTAGTCTGTCACTGAAGGAAGGTGGTACAGGAACTCAAACAGAGCAGGAACTGATGGCAGAAACTGTGGGAGAGTACAGCTTACTGGCTTGCTCAGCCTGCTTTCTTAGAGGACCCAGGACCACCTGCCCAGGGATGGGATCACCCAAATGAGCTGGGCCCTCTTGCATCAATCATTAATTTAAAAAATGCCATACAGGCTAGTAGTGTACAGACTGATCCTACAGAGGCATTTTCTCAATCAAGGTTCCTGCCTCTCTGATGACTGTACTTCATGTCACACTGACAAAAAACTGGCCAGCACACTCATATAATATACTTCATATTTCACTGAGACCAATAAAAATCTTGTTTCACATACTCAAATATAATGGAAATAAAAAAAATTGCCATTAATTGTACAAGTGATTGATTGGGTAGTCAATAAATACCTGTTGAATAAAATCAATAAATTTACATATAAACTATAAAACATGGTAACAATAGAAATACAATCCACATATACTGTGGTCAAATATTGGAAAAGATACTGTGAGTATTTCATCCTAGATACCATCTATTTATCTTGCTTTAAAACATTCTTCCACACCGGGTGTGATGGCACACACTTTTAATCTCAGTATTTAAGAGGCAGAGGCAGGCATAGTTCTCGACAAGGCCAGCCTGGACTACATAGAGACTTTCAGACCAGACAGGGCTACACAGTAACAGCCTATTTCCAAAAAACCAAGAAACTCTTTTTCTAAGACTTGAGAGATGGTTCAGGGCCTAAGAGAACACATTACTCTTGCAGAGGACCAGAGTTTGGCCAAAGCCAACACATCTGGCAGCTCACAACCACCTCTAACTCCAACTTCAAGAGATCTGACTCTTTCTTGATGCCACAGCACCTGTGTTCACATTTGCACATGCCACCCCCACCACCAAGCACATGCCACACACACATACAAATACATATAATTGAAATAAAAACATGAATCTTTAACAAAAAAATCTGAAAACTCACAAATTCTGTAATCGTTTAATAGTATTACCATAAAAATCTCCTCTCCTAAGATGGGTACAGACAAAACTGGCAATTGGACCACATTTGAGACCAACTAGAACCACATAGTATACTGATGGGAATTAACTACAAATCACTTACAGGAGTGGTAAGATGTTGTTAAACAAGGAAGATGCTAAGGAAATCTATTTTTATAAGTTCTAATGTGTCATGATATAAAAGCATAAATTTCTGCTAATCTGTAAAGATCAAATAAGTTGTTTATCAATGTCTCTGCATGTTTATCCATACAAAGCTTCTCCACTCAAAGAAACTGGCTTATTTAAGCAAATAAGACTCTCTAAAGAGAGGAGAACAACAGATCAGGATAGTAATAACCTAATATAACAGTCCTCAAAAAAAGAGTTCTTTTTACCCTCTGTTCCAAGCAACATTCTGAATTAAGGCATGTTCTCTTTACTATGCCTATCCAGAAAGAAGAATGTCCTGCACTGACAAGTCATCAATTATCAAGTTAGACTTGTAAATGAAAACCACCTTGTTTTCAGGTGAAACTCTTGCAGATTGGGGTTTCCAAGCTAATTCCACAAGTGTGTGAAGATCTTGGGTAAAGCGCAAAAGTTCCTAAAACTTAATATACAAACTAACATAGTTGTAGACTAAAATAGTTGTAGACTATTTTATCTCTGTATCCTGTGACATTAACAAAGAAAAGCTATCAATAACGGCATCAAAAAATTAAATTAAAAAACGAATAAGGTATAGACTCATGAATATAAAATACCCTTATTCCCAGCATTTGGGGTATGTGCTCAATAAACTTTAAGAGTTATTTATTACAGTACTCTACCCTTCCAGTTCAGAGTGAAAATCAAATTAGAACATACTTAGAAACCTTTGAAAACTACAGAGTGCTAATAATACTTAAAATGAGCAGCCAACCTCTACAACACAATGGAAAGGACTTAGTAATGACAGCTATGCTAAAGCCTGGTCAGGGACTGCTGCCTAGTTATGATATAGGGTGAGAACAAAAGCACTAATTCTGACATCTCTTCACCTACAAAAGAGGAATGTGAGACTGACTAGAACTCAGAAATTCCCTTACGGGGCCATATATGGACATAAAGTAGAGATGTGACTATAGTAAAGAAAGATGGAGGTAAAAAGGGCAAGCAAGGGCGGTTCACACTTTAAACCCACCTTTAGCAGGCCTCTTTTTTAAATTTTGGATTTAGGCTCTGAATAAAGAGTTTTCTCAAAGATAAAGAATAAAAATAAATGCCTTTTGGAATAGATTGGAGATTTAAACTAATCAACTAAAAATCTCAGTTCTTGCTTCTTGTTTCCATGAGACCCTACAAAGGGAGCCATAAATGCCAACCACTGAAAGGTTCTGCAAACTAAAACTTTGAGGAAATATTCAAGTAAAAAATTTAAAAAACAGCCAAATTAGTGACTATCAAATACAGCCATGTCAGCATGCAGCAATTTAGCCAAGTGTGGCAAACAGAAGCAAAATGCCGAGTAGCTGGGATTTGAAATGTTTACAGAAGGCTTCCTGATTTACCCTGTTCTAGAAGTCTCACGAGAGCCTGCTTGCTTAATCTGTATGGAACAGGATTATGTAAGCCTATGTTCCTCTTGCTGGGCACACCAGTAACAGCTCATTCTATATTTCAATGTGCATGTCAAGAGGCTGCTCACACCCCAACAAAAACTTCATTTTATTTGCTTCCCATGGTTATTGCTAAATTTTATTTATTTTTATTTTTTGTTTTTCTTACACAGGGTGTATTTAGCCCACAATGGCATGAAACTCACAGCTATCCTCCTAACTCAGCCTAAGTTCTGACATTAGTCACATTTGATTCTTTTTCGAGACACAGTTTTGCTTTGGAGCCTGTCCTGGAACTAGCTCTTATAGACCAGGCTTAGCCTCGAACTCACAGAGATCCGCCTGCCTCTGCCTCCTGAGTGCTGGAACTAAAGGCATGCGCCACCACTGTCTGGCCACATTTGATTCAAAAGGAATGATCTTCATCAAGAATGATAATTTTCATGCAAAGTGGTATTTCTTTTTTATCTATTAAAAAAATATACTAACACCATAACAGTTCACACACTGGCAAAAAAAATCTCCCAAATACATATGTATCATTAATCTGATGGTTACATATTTGTAACTCTAAATATGTGAACAATTAATTAATGGAACTGAAGTGTGATGATACACATCTGTAGTTTCTACACTTGGAAGACCATGGCTGAAGGATAGCCAGTTTGGGTTACCAAGTAGCAGCGGTGGGGTGGGGAGAGAAAGGAAAAAAAGGCAAGCAAGCCAAGTGTGGTCAATCATACTTGCAATCACAACACTCAGGAAGCTAAGGCAGGAGGATTTTGAGTTCAAGCCAACAGAAGCTTGCTATGTAGCCAGATCATGTCTCAAACAAACCAATAACCAAAGTAAATGCAATTGCCTTTGAGTGACTTTTATTAAGTCTCATTACTACAGTCATATTCAGATATAAAGTGCTATCTTACCTTTATTTAATGGTCATAAGAGATATTTGCTGACTAAATCAAATATATTATGAATTAATGAATGTACACATTTCAGTAATATGACATAATTCATAATGTGATACAAATACAAAGAAAGTCACCTGTGGCCACCCTATTTCTAGGAAAGGCTAAAATAAACTTAACTTGGTTTGGGCTCACGCCCCTCTCTCTACTCAATACCTTTCTTTTTTCCTTACCTTAGCCATTACTTTTCTACTTAGGCATTTGCTTACAACTGAAGACCTATTTAACGGCTTAAAGTATAATGGAACCCAGGGGTATCTGTATTTAAAAATACTTCCCCATAAGAAATCAATGGGGAAAGGACAACCTTTTAAATGGAATAGTGCTACTGAAACTGGAATATCATGTGCAAAAGAAGGTAGCCCCTCAACTTACACTGTATGTAAAAATTCATTCAAAATAGATTTAAAAATGGATTTCAAGAGCAAAAAATTTTAAACTCTAGAAGGAAAAATAGGTGAACATTTGACAGCTGATTGTTACGCCCAGACCGTGGGGCCCCCTCAAAACCACTACAGAGTTTGCACTCATATGTAAAAGCAAAGAGCCTTTATTCAAGCTTAAACTTTGACTCTCCGTATGTTCAACGTAGCAGCTGAGAGTAGAGAGGGGTGGGATATATATATATCACATATATAAATCATATATATATCATAGTAGAGGTTGGGGTGAGTGGATTTTCAGGGTTCAGGAACATCTGGTAATCTTATCTAATGGTTGGAATGTCAGGTACTTCCCTTTAAATGCTGGCCCTCCCTGGGTGCTAACAGCTTATGATTTTCCTGGAACCCTGTGCTGCCTGCAATGGCAGTTGTGCAGGCTGGGCCCCATGTGTGGCCAGGCTGCCCTGGGCCCCACAGATTGGCAATGATTTCTTGGATACAATACAAAAAGCACAGCAACAAAAAAGTAGATGAACTGGACAATATTCAGATTTAATACTGTGAAAGCAGAAAGGAAACTACAACAGAAGATCAACTAGAGTAAAGGAGGAGGAGCTGGGGGGTGACATGAACAAATGATATATACGTCATAAAAATTCTATAATAAAACCATTATTTTATATGCTAACTACAAAAAGTAAAAACTGGGGCAGAAGAGATGGCTCAGCATTTAAAAACACTTGCACAGAAAAAAACAAAAACAAACAAACAATAAAGCTTGCACAGGACCCAGGTTCAGTTCCCAGCACCTACATGGCAACTTAGAACCATCTATAACCCCAGTTTCAGGGGATAACAACCTCTTCTGGTCTCTGCAGGGACCAGGCACACACATTGTACAAATACATACACTTAGCCAAATACTCATACACATAAATCTGTTTCATGATAAAACTGTCAAAGAACACAGTAGTGAAAAGACAACCTATAAAATATCTGAAATCATATATCCAATAAAATAGACTATTTAAAACTAATTTATCATTAAAGACAAAAGCAATCTAATTAAAACTAGATGCAAGATTTGATGTACAGATGGCCAATACCATATGAAGACAAGTTGACATTTACCAATCATACAAAACCCCCAAGGAGATGCCTCCTCACATTCAAAGGGAGAGGGTGCAGAGGAGATTCTGATTGAATCCAGAGCCCTGTGTACCCCAGGCAAGCACTCTGCCACTTAGCAACATTCTCAACCCTTGGTTTTATGAATCAGAGTCTATGTAGCCCAGATAGTCAAGAACTCCTGATCCTCTTTTGCTTTCATCTAACAAGAAAGAAAATAAATGTTGAAACTGGAAAGATACTAGAACCCCTTGTGCGCTACAGGCGAGAATGTAAAACGATGTTTCTGCTGTGGGAAAAAGCGGCAGGAATTCAAAGCATTATAGCAGAATTATATTATCTCTATGTGTACTTCTGAGTAGGGTAACAAACAGATTTATCTATACACCCATATTCACAGCAGCAGCGTTCACAGTAGTGAAGATGGAAACAACCCCAAAAGTGCCTTGGCCTAAAATGACATAAACAAAAAGTGGCATATACACATACAAAACAATAATAATAATATTTAGACTTAGGAAATTTAACACATGATACAAGTCATAAAATATAATGCTAAGCAAAAGCAGCCATTTGTAAAATTAATGAAGATAGCATAGTATTTAAAAAGCAAAGCAGAAAAGTTAAAGAAAAAAGGTAAATACTCCCATTTATACCAGATACTTCAAGTAGTTGAATTTAGAGACTGAAAGTAGAATGGTGTGTTTTGAGGGTGAGGGTAATAACAGGAAGCACTTTCAAGATGAAAGGGAACAAGAGATGAATAGTGGTGATAGATGCTACACACTGTACTAATGTTGCTGAACTTCACATTTAAAAATGGTTGGGACTGAAGAGATGACTGAGTAGGCCAAGAACACTGGCTATTCTTTCAGAGAACTGTGGTGGGCTCCATTGCCAGCACCAACATGGTAGATCACAAATGTCTTTAACTCCAGTCCCAGGGGGTATCCTCTTCTAGCCTGAAGCTACCAAACACAAACACAACACAACTTTACTCATAAAATTCTAAAAATTAAAAAACTTCATCAAAAATGTTCAGTTTTTATGTTTTAAGTATTTTACCATAATTTTAGAAACTTTTTTTTAAAGCAGGAAGTTAGAAGCATGCCACAGGAACAGAGACTGTCAGATAGGAAGGTGGAGAGCACAAAGCTAGGCAAAGAGTCGACCTCTCCAAGAAGTGTGTGCAATAGTGCCTATGACTTTTTTCTTGGAATCAGGGGCAGTGGGAGATCAAACACAGGCAATTTACAAAGACCATGTACTGCCCTCAGGAGTGGCTAAATGGAATACAAACCCACAGGCCTAGAACAGTTTTAAGAGTGCCTGTACCAATATACTCTTATTTTTTCCATAGAGAGTGGAGGTTTTAACACCAGATCAATGACCTTCTGTGATGAATTTAAGTACAAATGTAGAGCTGCTTTTTGAGACTTTTTTAGACTCAACCACAAAGACTATCAATGTCTCAGGGTTATAATTTGAGAATCAAAGAATGTACAAACATTCTTTGATTCCATACCTCATGAAGCAAAGCAGATCCAACCTATATATTAATGTTAGGTTAATTTGAAGGAATACACATCAAGCTGTTTAAAGTGAAAACAAAAGCTATGCACCCAAGTGAAAGGCCCTAGAAACTATTTCCATAAAAGCACAAATACTAGCTTTTATTTCTAGACTTGTCTTTAGGGATTCTAAACCAAGATAGCATGCATTCTAAGATGAGTGTTATGTGTAAGATACCCTTCAGGAAAATGTAAGTAGTACAATGCCAGGATGCTTTAGTCGAGTTTTATACTGACTACCTCTTCCGTTCTTTAATTATGAGTTTCCCCTCCCCTGCCACCTTTAGTGGCATTAGAAATGAAGACAACCCATCCCACCTCCTTCCCGACCAAAAAACAAGGTTATCTAGACACTCCAAAAAAATTAAAATTAAAAAGGCATTATTTTCTAATTTTCAACCTTCCTTTCATGTTTCCTACATGTTTAATGGGATATAGTTGGCAACTGTAAATTACATTTCCTAAAGTCAAGAGTATGCATGCTACTAAGCACTGGGCAGTAAGATATGAACAGAACATAGGCAAAATCTGCCATATTCATTTTACCCTCCCTAGTATTGGGGAATCAAATGTCCTATATTCTTAGAGAAAACTGCTTAATTAATGCACTTGCGAAGTAGCACAGTTTCAACTGTGATCCTTACAGCTAAGCCTGAGTGGGCAACAGAGCAAGACAAAGAATCCAAAGCAGTAAAATACCACTAACCATGGAAGAGCATCAAAGAAATATCTGTAGGAAACTTAGTAAACTTTGAAACCACAGGATTTCAAAGGTCATATGCAAGTCTAACGGTAGAGACAAAACAGGTGAGGAACAGAATATCAAAGAAGGTGATTTTTCTCTGGAGCACTGGTTCTCATACCTGAGCATCAAAATCATAAAGCAGGCCTAGGAAACAAAAGAGACCACTGAATTCCAACTTAAATGATTGGGACTCAGAAACTACAGGTGTTTGGTTGGGTAGGGCTGGGAATTTATATTTTTCAAAGTTCCCGGGTAATTTAGAAACTGTTGGTCATGGGCTGATATTTAAAGTGTATGCAGTGGGGAAGTGGAGTTAGAGACTAGGGCAGGAGCACAGGTAAAGAGTGTATGAGGAAAAGAGAAAATGCTGGCACACAGTCAGTGCCCAGCCTGGAAAAATTCTGTAGGAGTATATTACAGGTGACAGTCTCTCACTCCTCCTCCCTTCAAATCCAGATCAGATTAACAGTCTCCTTCATACTCACTGTCATTTGCCGTTTTCAAGGTAAGTAAAGTAAGTATAAACCATAATGAAAGGTTTATCAAAGATAAAAGGACTTACATAAAACTAAATACTAGATTCTACATTAGACACTGACAGAATGCAATCAAGCACAGAGAAAGCAATAAAACTCAGGTTGGAGAAGAAAACCAATAAAAATAACATGGAAAAGGAGATATAAGCTTTAGGCAATAATGAAATAATAAATGTGCTTTTAAAGGCAGAAGGGAACAGGGAAGGAGAGAGGAAGCAGTGATGTTAGAAAGAACAAAATTCTTAAAACTACAAAAAAAATACAGTGCTAAGGTAACATTCTAGATGTAGTAGATGAACAGAGATAACTGAGGAATGTCACAGAAAGCCTTGAGTATTAACCTTAGAAGCTTAAATTTTACTTTAAGGAAATAATACAGAATGTTCACAGAAATCTTCATCTTGTGTATTCCATCTACACATTTTACTATCTTTCTAAAACTCACAAGGTAAATGAACACCAATGATACGCAACTAAAAATAAATCCCATGGAACAAGTGAAGTTCAAAAATATGCTCTACCTTGTTATCAGGGAGATGGCTCAATAGTACAGTGACTGTCCTTCAAGCACGATGCCCTGAGTTGGGGTCACCAGCACCCACGTAGAAAAGCCATGTACCTTTAATCCCAGAACTGTGAAGTGAATCTCTGGAGTTCACCAGGTGTCTGGCCAGCCTAGACTAGCTGAATGGATGAGCTACAAGTTCAGTGCGAGTGCCTATTTCAAAAATTAAGGTAGCTGAGGAGGACAACACTGACCTCTAGCCTTCACATGTACACAACCATACAAACATACATACCTACACACTACACACACACAAGTCTATGTATATACACAAGTATATATATATATGTGTGTGTATGCATATTTTCCTATCTGTTCCATTTTCTGCAAGCCTCTTTTCTCACTAACCTTTAAATTCAATGTAATTGCAAATGAACATAAAAAGAAAATTTAAATTGTCAAAACTTCTGGACTCTTCCCTTGCCTTCATGCTGTGAAGTTCCTATATTGAGAAAGAAAATTACTACATTCTTCAAGATACTGAAAGTGTAATTCAATTTAAGTTTAGTACACGATGCTTGTTTTGGAGTTTTTTTGGCTTTGAGGCTGGTTCTCATGTAGCCCAGACAGGGGGGCCTCAAATTCACTAGGTAGCTTAGGATGACCTTGATCATCACCCTCCTGCCTCTACCTCCCAAGTACTAGGATAATAAGGTATCTACCACAACAGTCACATTGTACTATACCTTAGCTAACATTCTAAGAAAGTTAATTTCAAGAGAATTTAAAATGTTCTCTGAATGACAATTAGAAGATTCCCTATAGGGCATAAAGGACATGCAGAAGAATATTAGCCTCCACTATCACAAGTAGTGAACGTGTCAGTGTCAGTACTCCCTCTTAAATACAAAAATTCCAAATGGCAATCTTCAGAACATTTTCTAAGTCTAACAGATTAACAACACATCCATCTCAATCACAAAAAAACCTCACTGTTTTTTCACTCAGCAGCAGTAAACTACCTAGATCAAAATATGTGATTCAAAGGAATTCCAAATACCAATATTTTCAGACAACTGAGCTTTTTAAAAACAGAAGTATCTATAAACACAACTTACAATATTAACTATTAGTTAAAAAATTAACTACCTTAATTTTTGAAATAGGCACTCGTACTGAACCTGTAGCTCATCCATTCAGCTAGGCTAGGCTGGCCAAACACCTGGTGAACTCCAGNGCTGGAGAGATGGCTCAGAGGTTAAGAGCACTGACTGCTCTTCCAGAGGTCCCAGGTTCAATTCCTATTACCATGGGTAACTCCAGTTCCAGGGGACCCAACACCCATAGCAAAAACACCAATGCACATAAAATTGAAAAAAAAAAGAACAAAGGTTTTCTAAAAATTGACTGAAATGAACATCATCCCACATTTTAGGTTCTACTGCATCAATAGAAATGTTATAATCCTCAACAGACAGCAATCCTTTCAGATTACAGGAGGCGGGGATAGCAATTTCCTCTGAACTCAAACAGTCCCTTTTGGAGAGAGAAGAGGCCCTTGAAACTCAGGAAGTAAAGCTGAGACCTGGAAGTTTCAGAGGACCTTTTCCCAAGGTTGCACAAGCAATTAATGATTTACTAAGATGTAGATCAATGGGGAAGGGCAGTTGCCTACCAGTCTGCTTAATATTAAATTTAATTCCCAGCATGACAGAGAGATCCTGAGCCCAAAGAATCAAAATCAAAATCTCAACTCCATAAATCAGTCTAGTGCCTAAAAGATAAAAATGATTAAGACCATTCTTAGTAATCTCAGAGGTAAGAATGATGGAGTTTAGAAAATATACAACTACTGTCTTATGACTAAACCTTCTAGAAGTTCTCCTAAACCTTCAGTGTGATCAAAAAAGCAACATTCTGGTTTATTTTCTAACATCAATCAGACTTTTTGTCCACCCCTGCTCACATGGAAAGTCACGAGGTCAAATGGTAAACTTCAGTTCAAACACCAGAACCCACATTTAAAATAACAATAATAAAAACCTGTTTTGGTGGCACCCACTTGTGTTGGAGAGGGCAGAGGGTTCCATGTCCTCCCTAGCCAGCCAGCCAGCCTAGCCTATTTGTCCAATTCCAATCCAGTGAAAACCCGTTTTATAAAAATGGTGGATGGTACCTGAAGAAAAACACTCAACGTTGTCCTCTGGCTTCCACAGATGCAAGGACATATGCAGAGCCATGAGCCAAACTGGCTTTAAAAAGGATTTCCATGAACCAGTGAGACAGCTCAGTGGACCATGGTTCTTGCAGCCAAGCCTGATGAAATGAGTCCAATACCTGGGACCTACACAGGACAAACCTGACTCCTACCAGCTGTCCTCTGGCCTCCACACATACAAGCACCCAAACACACAAACAGATGTAAATTGTTAAAGAAGGAAGAAGGGAGAAAGCTCAGTGGGTAAAGCACTTGTCATCAAGCATGAGGACCCAAGTCTGATGCACATTCAAACACCAGAACCCACGTGGTAGGAGAACCAATTCCCCCACAAACTGTCCTCTGACTTCCTTATATGTACACTCACACTTATAGACACATGCACACAAACTAAATGAATGTAATTTTAAAAAGTAAAAGGTTTCTTAAATCATCTCTACCTGGACAGATAAGAAAGCACTAAATTTAACAACATTATATGACAAAATTTTTAACTACTTCCTATTTTCTAAGGAAGTGCCAATTTTCTAAGACTACAATTCTCAGAGGAATGCAACTTTAAAAGCCACAAAATTGTATCATCCATATAACTGTTAAGACATTTAATGCTAACACTCTTAAGAGGCCCAGACTAACTTCTGTCTTATGTTTACCAAGCTCACTTGCATGTTTGCCTGCCCTCTCTCGACATCTCCCTCATGCCTATTATGACTGTGTGTTCCCCCTCCCTTAATGTCCACGTTTAAATCTGTACTTATAAACTACAGTTCTGGGGCTAGAGAGATGCTCTGTGGTTAAAAGAACTTGTTGTGCAATCATGAGGCCTGTTGTCCAAATCCAAGCATCCTGCAGATATGTGTAACTACAGTTTCAAATAGACACCTTCTTATTAGGTAGATATAATGAAAAAAAAACTGCCAGTAATTCGGAGGAACATAAACTTACAAAATATATGACAAAAAATGCAAACCTTTGTCCTTTTTAAGTGTAGCTCACAAAAGAGGACCCTGGGTCATGAATCAGGTGGAAGTAGGTAAAAATCCTGGATTCTTTTGTACCACGAGACCCAGCCAAGTAATATCATCTCTGCAAATCTGTTTCTTTATAACTGAGCCTACTTTATATGGTACTTTTGAATATTAAATGAGAAACCACTTAGCAAAGAGTCCTGGAACATAGTCCATACTCAATAATTTACCAATTATTAAATTTTAGAATAAGTGTTAAACAGACAAGTAGTATTTAATATTCTTTAAAGTTTCAGCCTCAAAGCTTAGAATCCTATGACTTATAGTTGAGATGAGATACAAAACAAACTACAAAAAGCCATTTTGCTAAGGATAAATGCTAAGTGAAAATAATTGTATTATACAAGTGTAACTGTCATAGGCTGAATCTTAAATTTAGAAAAATAACTCAACATGCATTAGCTCAAGTATCTATTATTACAAAGCCATGGTTTTATTTATTTCTCTAAACACTAAAGAAAAAAAACCCAACATATTAAAAAAAAAGTCAAAGGCAGGCATGTAGAATGTTACTAGACTGCTTTAAGCTCTAATTTAAGAACCAAAATACATCATGTAGGGAAAACTGTGTGAAAGATGGCAGAAAACCATCATACGAAAGATGATAAAACACCTCTCTTTCCTAAACACTACAAAAATCAGACTTCCATGAGATCTTCAGACTTTCCTGTCAGAAGACAAGAAACCCCTAGCAAGATCTTTCACTGCAACAATCATATTTCCAGTAGAACGAACCTCAAAGTAAAACTTATGAAAACCACTCTGATGGGTGGCTGTTGGGATAATCACTCTTAGCCATCTTCTTCAGATTGGAAAATAAAACACCTGACATACATAGTAAGACTAAGCAGCGGCCACCCATTCTCCGCAGTTTATTATTTTTTTTATCTTATTCTAGACAGAGAAACTATTTAAAAAGTCAAATTCTGGCAGCCAAAAAACCTCATTCAAAAAATATAAAAACTAATTCAAGTTTATCTGATGCCAACAATAAAAAATATCATCAGTATGTGAAGCAAAATTTTTAAAGGTTTTTTTTTAAAACGCTGGGGAGAAGGCACATAGAAGTTTGCAATCATGAAGACCTGAGTTCAGATCTTTAGCCATGCAAAATGTGACTAAGGATGGGTGCAGCGGTGCACATTTTTAACTCCAGTGCTTTGGGGTGATAACAGACAGATCCTAGGAGCCAGCCAGTCTAGTCAAGAAGGCAAGCAAGCCCCAGGTTCAGTGAGAGATCAAGACTCAGAAGCTAAGATAGAGAGCAACTGGAAGACACTGGACATAGACGTCTGGTCTCCATACAAAGTGCAGGAAATCCAGACTACTTACTTTACATGCATTCACTCAGTTACTCACTAGCACTATAAGGTAGGTGATACTACAGTCATCATATACAGATGGTTAAAATGAGGCACCTGAACTCACTAACCTGTCCAGGGTCAATCAGTAATAGTAGAAGGCAGGATCTTGACTGAAGTTGTCAAATGTTCAAATCAACTACAACATTCATCCAACAACTTTTACTAAGAGCTTATTAGGTACTAGGCACAGTTCTAAATACTGGCGGTAAAATTTCGAATAAATCTAGTAAGATATCTAACTTGTAGTTAGGAAGAGTCAACAAGTCTAAGGGAAAAAACTAACAAGTGAAAATGTATATAATAATAAATACAATGGAAAAAAGAGCAAATCAAAAATAAGACAATTTAAAAAGCAAACAAAATAGTCAAAACAACAGGAAGAGAGAGACTTGCTTCTATTTCAGGGACTAGAAGATCCCCTGAAGTAAAGAGACAACTGACACCCCCTAGAAGAGGTGTCCAGTTAACTGCCTAGGCAGCATCCTGAGGCCAAATCCTGAAGAGTCACAGATGTTGGCATCTGTCAAATCATTTGGTGCCCTGAGGGTGGGGATAAGGGACTTAGATTCAATTCTATATATAACCCAGAGTGTTTAGAGGATTTTAAGCAAGAAAAAAATCAATCCAAGTTCTTTTTCAAAAGATCATTCTGATTCTTATGTGAGGAACAAGCGAAATAAGGACGCCAGCACCAATCCCACAATCCAAGGAGAGCAACACTCAAACTTAAGGCTTGAATCTGTGTGTGGTTTACAAGTAGATGAGATATTAAAAGAATCTGTGACTTGTCTCTAAAGACTTGAATTATCATACTCTCATATTGTGTTCAAAAGGTAAATTTGTAAAACATCCATTAATATCCACATTAATGTTTCAGTTGGCGCCATTATTTCTTGCAAAAGAAAAATATACAGTAGGTCTTTTTTTTTTCATTTTTCAATATTCTGTTTAACCTGCCCTGTGATTTATTTTGGTTTCTGTTTGAGGTGGGATCTCACTATGCAGCCCTTAACTGGTCTGAACCTCACTATGTAGACAAGATTGACCTCAAATTCTCAAGAAATCCGTCTCTGTCTCCCTAGTAGTGCTGGGATTAAAGGTGTGCCACCAAGCCTGGCTTTTCTGATTTACAATCCCTTACATTCTAACAAAGCAAAAAGAATCACACCAGCAACCTTCAGAATCTGCTCACTGGTAGACAACAGGTTAGCTTTCCTCTCGTGCTCTATCTCTAGCATAGCAGGCCCTGCTATGGTACACTGTGAAGAGCGTACCACAGGAAACACTAAATACACATAGTCTCGATAAGTGCCTTTCATTTAAGAACTATCTTACAAGTCAGCTACCCAAGCTGGAAAATAATGTCTTCAAACTTAAGAGTGAAAAACTTGCCCAAGGTCACACAACTGGCAGAGACAAAACTTCAAACCCCTATCTAAATGCTTTGATTTTTTTCCACTTCAGAAGCCATTAAAGACTGTATGTATAACTTCAGTAAAGGCAGTATGTAGTCACTGGAATTTACTAATAGTGACTGGTTGTTGAGAGATCTTTTTTCTTATTTAGAATCTTAGTTTTCAAAGGGGTTAAAAAGCAAATTAACTTTGAAAATTATTTTTCTACTCGAGACGACACAGAACTCAATCCTAAAAATGATTCTCATTATTTTAAAAAGTGAATAATCTTAAAGGTGATCCCCATATTTTAAAGTGACAAACAAGCATTATTTACCATAAAAAGGAGTAAAGTTTCATGACAAGATACACGAATTGGTACCGACTGACCTCAAAGGACCTAAAAGACATAAAACAAGAAATCACAGTAATTCAAGAAAAATGGCAAATAACTAGCCTAAGCAGGTAACAAGGTGCGTTTTTATACTGTCCAGCTGGATGGAGAGCTTAAGGGAAGCTTCCAGCACAGGTACTAGTGGAAGGGAGGGAGGGGCATTCTAGCAGCATTTGCTGGGCAAAGCCCTGCCAATGTGAGGAAGCAGACTCCTACGTTTTAAAGCCCATCCAGGGCAACGTTAGGCTGAACTAAGGTGCACTCCACAGGAACAAGGTTACAGCAGGTCTCACTCTACCTAAAGGAGGAACTGGTATGCTCGGAAGACTAGAGAAGCCAGAGACCAGTCAGATATTTAAGAGTTGTTACACATCCCTTAACAGTTACAAATCCTTTTTGTGATGTGTTTCTCTTTCTATATGCCATTTCTACTCTATGCATGGCCCGAGAAAAAACTGGAGTGAAATTCTAATTAGATTGTATCACCTGTCATGTTTCTTAAACAATTAGGAACGCTGTTATAGGAAGGTCGGCGCTTTCCAAACCGGGGACAGGAAAGGAAGAGCCTCCAAACAGACAAGTGGCCCTCTCCATCGACCCCTCGGCTGTTATTTTAACGGCACATCCAAGAGTGTAGGGAGCGCCTGTGGGGACACACTTGGGACAATGTCCTGAAAACGAGGACAGATAAATAACAAGGAAAAGGGGAGTGAGAAAAACACTGCCTCCGGCATGCCTGCGAGCAAGGGAGCGGGAGAAGCCGGGGCACCGGGACCGAGCGGTGAGTCCAGGCCGGAGGACCGCGAAGCCGCGCCC
>LOJH01021453.1:14170-26524 GCA_001685095.1 Ellobius talpinus | reverse complement strand
ACACACACACACACACACACACACACACACACACACACATTTTTGAAACAGGGTGGAGAAATCTACTGTGTCCAACCAAAAGACCCAGCAACACAGAAGACTTTCAGACAGTGCCATGTTGTTCCAGATACCCCAGAGAAAACTGTGGCCTAAACATTGTTCCACCAGTAAAGTCTGAATGAAGGAGAAGGCCAACCTTCTACCTTCACTGGGGTGCAGCAAGCCCCACCACCACCCCTTGCCCTTCTTTCCTCTACCAGTGTGATGAAAGAGATTAAAGGTAAAGTAAAGCCAGATAGAGGGTGGAGACTTCCAGTACCTCTCAGAAGACCAGATCCAGATCCATTAGGCGGGTGCACAAGTAAGGGCTGAATGGGAACAAAAGCAAGGCATGCACAACTGCTCCAGACAGGGGCATATCAGTGCAAACAGGACCACCCACCCCTTCTGCGTAACAAGGAGGCTGTCCATTGAATACCCAAGCCTCGCTTGGGAGTAATGAGTTGGGCACACTCCCTTCTTCTTATAGAAGAGTGTCAAAGAAAGCCCGTGGAACCAAAGGTTTAAAGAAGATCCCATATTTCATTACAAGGATTTAATTTCAATGCAATTCACTAGGAGGACCTCGCGATGAGTGAGAAAGAGACAATAGATGCAGTCCTAGAATAACAGTAGGCAAGGGTTAGGAAGTGGCTGTTATAAAAATGCTTTAGTGAGAAATTATGAGCGTACTTCCAACAAATGAACGAATGTAAAAATCTCATCACATAGAAAAAGAGAAAGAACCCTGTAGACAATGTAGAGCTGAAGAACAAAACAAATAAGAAGAAAAAAAAACTTACCAGATGAGCTCATCACCCAAACAGTGGAGACAGGCAGAAATAACCATGCACTTGAAGGTGGAGCAATCAAGAGGATAGATCCTGAGAAAATAGACTGGGGGGACTAAAATAAGAAGAACCTTGGGGACCTGTGGGGCTGTCACAGAAGATTTGACCGTCCTGTCATCATTGTTTCATGCAGACAGGAGAGAGATAACAGAGCAGAAAAACCACTCAGAGAGCTACTAGAGTCTGCCTTTACCTCCCAGGATGAGTTCCAAGATGCCTTGTCCACCTGAGATCATGGATAATCCCAAACCATGTACACGAGCAGCCTGACACCATGACGTCACTGTGATAACTCCAATTATGCTCACTAAGTGACTAATTGCACGTAACATATATAGTGTGGCTTCCTCAAACTGAGACTCTCCTTGAAAAAGTTAGGCAAGCAAATCTCCATGGAAGGTGGCCAACCAGTGTGAGATCAGGGCTGCCCCCTTACTTTGTTTGGATGCCCTGAGCTCTCAAGTCTGCTCAGAGCAGACATTCTCATCTAGAAAACAGTGTCACACCCCGTGATGTGTCCTGAAGGCCAAATGAGACCAAAGATCTATCACAATCTAATATCACAGTCATAAGTGCTGTATCAGAAGGGCTAATGATGGCCACGCAGGCAGTGTAGAGCCCAGCTTCAGGCCTGTGACAGCATTGCAAACGTGGGAGGATTGTTTTTATTTGTTTATCTCACCATACTGATTTTAATGCCTCATGCTGCATTTCTGTATGATCCCCAGATGGTTTGGGAGTTTGCCTTGGATGTCATAATAGGATCGAAGGACAGACGGCAAGAGATGCAAGAGCTGGGGCTCGAGAGATGGCTCGATGGTTAAGAGCACTGACTGTTCTTTCAGAGGACCTGGGTTCAATTTCCAGCACCCACATGGCAGTTCACAACTATCTGTAAAACTCCAGTTCTAGGGGACCCAACACACATGGCAACGTGCCAATGTACATAAAGTAAAAATTAATAAATTTAGAAGAGAGAGATGCAAGAGCTGCCTGTATCCTTGCCTAGCCTGTGATTGCAAATGAGTTCAGAGGCCCAGAAGTTCTGCATGTGTGTTAACTTTCTGTTGCTGGGACAAAACATCTAAGAAAATCAATTTTAAAAGAGAAAAGATGTTTGGTTTCTGAATTCAGAAGTTTCAGGCCACTGGGCTTCGTTATTTATGGGCCCATGGTAAGGCTGAGCATCCTGCTTGGGGAGTGTGATGGAAGAGAGCTGGTCACCTCTCAGAGGAAACAGGAAGAAGGGATCCAACAAGGCCACCACCTCCTAAAGGCTGCACCACAGGCTGGCCACTAAGCTCGTTTCAACACATGGCCTTCGGGGGACATTGCCCAGCCACAGTGACACAAATGGCTCCTCCGTGTGCAGCTGTGGACACACTCAAGGGTCAACCTGGGAAGCACTTCCCAGTGAGGAGTCCTGAAGGCTATCCAGAGGGGACTGACTTCCTTTCCGTGTGGCATGAGGCTGTAAGGACTGTTTCCCATGCCCTCATTGCAACCAGGCCTGAGACTGAGGTTCCAGAATTAATGTTCAAAAGTACTCTGACCAGAGGACTGGCTCACACCTTGCAGAAATGAAGTTGGTTCTTGGTGTGGCTTCTAAGTGTCTTTGGCTCTACTCCAATTGTCCCTCCAGGGCCTCCCTGGACTCCGTGGGCAGCTGGGAACTTTCCTGGCCTGGCTGGGCTGGAAGATGAATGGCAGTCTCCAGTTTCCTGTCTGGCTCCCTCCCTTCCCCACCTTCTAACTTGTTCGATAGTTTTAAACTGCTTCCCTTGGGTTCCAGAAATCAGTGACCCTGAGCCCGTGGGGGCTGAGAACTTACCTGCGAGATGGCAATTGGAGCTCAGTAACCAAAGGGACCAAATTTAGCTGAAAACAAATAACAGAAGGGAGGGGGGCAATTTTGTGAATGTTTTTACTGCTTGCAGATTTATATACTAGGGAGTTTCTAAAAGTAATTCTAATAGTCATTATACTTACTCAGTCACCAGGAGCTTTCTCTTGTCCCTGCCCCACCCACCCCAGCCTGATCTTCCTCCTGGTTCCCTCTCTTATCCAAGGCCGGAGGCTGGGAGGTACCCAGGTGTGATGCATTCTTCCCTCTCATACCCCCGCACGTCACTCTCTAGCACAATCACATATCTCTTGCCTCTGCCTCATTCCTACCTGTGGCCAGGAAGAACTTTAAAGACCTGGGTCCTGCCTTGCCTAAATGGGGAAAGGTGGCTGTGAGCCCATACACTGGGGACTCCCCCTCAACTTGAGCAGATGAGAGAAAAAGGGGTAACTCGGCTGCTGCTTTGGGTGCTGCGGAAGGACAGGGGCAAGTCTTCCAGAAGAAGGCAACCGATCCACAAGGCCCCCCAAAGACAAAAAGAACCAGGTGACCACAGAAGCCCTCAGCACAGGGTATCATTTTATAGAAGCAGGAAGTGAGGCTGTAAATACCATGTTTGGGGGGTCTTGGAGGGATAACTCCATTGGTGGAGCATTTGCCTAGGACGCACAAAGCCCTCAGTTCACTCCCCAGCGCTGCCTAAACCAAGTAGGGTGGTAAAGCCTGTGATTCTAGCCCTCTGGGGGTAAAGACAAAAGAATCAGAAGGTCATCCTTGGCTAATATCGAGTTTGAAGGCATCCTGGGATGTATGAGCTCTTGGGATAGATGAGGGGTGGGGAAAAACAGCATTTCTGTTACTAGCAAATGTTCTGTTACCTGCTACCCATCAAGACCCTCAGAACACAACAGCGAGTCAAACAAAGGCATCCTTGCGAGAAGACCAAGAAATGGTAGAAACCCCGATTCCCAGAACTATAACACATTTATGAACATTTTCATAGAACACATCCATGCCCTGAAATCCACCCATTGAAGGTGTGCTGGTGAGAAGTTTTTAATATGCACAGAGTTGTGTGACCACCATCCTAATTTTAGAAGATTTTTATCACTCCAGGAAGAAACTCTGTCCTCGTTAACATCACGCCCTGGTTCCTTCCACACCCACTGCTTCAGCCAGCTCCTGGAGGCCAGTGATCTGTCTGCCTTTGTAGGCCTCCTCATTCTGGATGAGAATTATGGAATTGGAATTGTATGGAATCAGATTGCATGGAATCTTTTGTGACTGGCTTATTTCAATTATCAAAGAATTCTAAAGATCTGTATGCATCATTACACACATTGGTGCTTTGATCCTTTTGGCAAAGAGGACATCTCTGTGTGTGTATAGACCATACTTGGTTTAGCCATATACTGATAGACACTTTTTGACTATTAAGAACAATGCAGCCAGGAACATTGTATACAGGGATTTGTGTAGCCGGGACTTGGGTTTGAACCTGTTTCTTCCAAAACCTACTCTAGGCACTTCTTAGCAGTCCCCCTGCCTCAAATGATAGTCTCATGGAAGCCTGCCCTCCTGGCTGGTGGAGATTCAAGGGAAACAGTCCATGAACCTGTATCCTGCCCCAGAGGCTTCCTGAATTCTGGTTGTCTCTAAGGCATGAGCAAGCAGAGGACGACCTCCAACGCTTTTTCTGTTCTTCATGCAGGAACATACAGAGAGAGTAGGCCTAGTGGGTGGATTCTGAGATGCATATAAAAGTCTGGGCAGCATCCACAATGACAGCTTATGTATGACGATCTTCAGTCTTAGACCTGACCACTGGGCTTGTACTTCGGGCCACTGTGGCTCTTTCCTTTTCCAGATGCCTCTTTCCCTGATTCTCTCAGGACAAAAAAAAAAGGTTGTGACACCACCCGGTGTTGGGAGAGAACTAGATACATGCACAGAGTCCAGCAGTCCAGTGAACTGTCAGTTCTACGCCTTCGCTGATTCTGGGAACAAGCCCCAATGGATGTTCCACCATCTAATAGCTGAATAATATTTTCTCCTACCTATTTTCACAGAACTCTTGTCTGTGTTCCTATCACCCTTCTACTTGAATTCGGGGGGAAAGACTGCCTATTTGTGCATTCCAAGTAAGGCCCTTGGCACCACTGAGGTGCTCAGAGAAAGAGGTAGCGGGAAGCAGGGGGGCAGCCAGCAGCACAGGGAACCGCTGTTTTCACCTGGTTGCTTGGTCCTGGCAGTGAATTCCCTGCCAGGCTGGCAGGGTGGAGATGGCAGCATACACTAGGCCAGAGGGGACAAAACACTCAAAGCACTTGAGTCCCACAAGCCGAGGTCACTGTAACAAACCGTGGAGCTGGGAGAGAACTTGACAGTCAGCGACAGCTGGAGCAGATGGCATTTGTCCTCAACTCACAGAGCACAGGGACTTGCCAGTTATCGCTCAGCCACGCCTTCAGCCCTGCTTGGAGCTGGCCCCATTTCAACCTCTTTTGCAAGCTGCTGCCATTTAGAGGCACAAAACATAGGTGTTCTGGGCTGCTGAGTTCTCTCAGGCCTTTACCCCACAGTTGTTAACTCCAAGATTCACACTTAACCACAGCCCAGCTAATTAAAGCTTACAGCCGTGGCAGCGGTGGCAGTGGCACCCTTCCCAAAACAATGGATTTCTAGCAGAGGCTTTCTCTGTCTTATTGTTCTCCTAGGTCTTTCCATCTCTACGGAGAAACTGCTCTGGGGTGGAGCATCTTCCTCTAAGATCTACTGCTGCATTAAGTGATTCGGTGTTTTCTCACCTGGGAATAGCCTGTCTTTTTTCTTTGCTTTCTCCAAATCTGTATCGCGGACTGGATCGGTCCAGTCTCTACAGCCATGTGGAGGCATCCAGGAACTCTCTGCTCTTCCCCGTGGTTCTGAAGATTATGTCCACCTACCTCTAAATCAGTGATTCTCAACCCGTGGGTCGAGACCCCATCTGGCGGTTGAGCGGCTTTTTCACAGGGGTCAAGTATCAGATATCCTGCATATCAGATATTTACACTAGGATTCACAACAGTAGCAAAAGTACAGTTTTTGAAGTCGCAGCAGAATAGTTTTGTGACTGGGGGGGTCACCACCACACGAGGAACTATATTAAAGGGTTGCAGTATTAGGAAGGATGAGAACCACTGCTCTAGGTGGCCCTAAGCATCTCAGCATCCTGTGGAACAGATGCTGAAGTTTAAAGATCATCCCACCTACTATGGTCTGAGTGTGTTTCTTGGAGGCCCAGGAGCCAGGCCTAGACAGTGATTTGAGACAGTAGAACCTTTAAGGTGTGGAGGCCTAGTATAAAGGAACTAGGTCATAGGTCTCTACCCTCATAAGGAATTAATGCAGGCCTTGCAGGGTTCATTAGTTCTCACAAAGCAGTTACAAAGCTGAGTCCACCCCCACCAGCTAGACCCCCTTCTGCATGCAGCCGTTTTCACCATTCTGTTCAGCCATGTTGTGATGCACCCAGAGAGACCCTCAACAGTGGCCCAACAGGGATGACAACCTGCTCTCAGATCCTCTAACTCAAAACCTGTAAGGTAAACAAACCCCCTTTCTTTAGAAAATGCCCAGCCTTGGGTATTTTGTTATAATAATGGAAAATGGACTAAGACATCATCTAATTAGACCCCAGGTCCAAAGCAGATCAGGCATGCCCTGTGTAGTCCCTAAGTAGGTACCAGAAGCAGTATTTGTGGCTGCTACTTCCTTTTGATGCCATGACTCCCTGTATGGATGCCTTTCCAGAAGAAAGACAGAAAGGCAGAAGTCAGAATCCTGCAGGCATTGGGCCGTGCCATGAGAATGAATGACCTCCCTTAGCTGCTTCCCACTCCCCTCTGTCTCCTGGATTTGCTAACCACCTTAGTGTAACCACCTTCAAGAGCTCCCCAGGTCTCTTCCTGGACTATTTTTGGGGAAGCAGTAAATAGATCGTAAGGAATCTGTTAGAATCCTGTTCTGATCATTTGAGGATTGTACTCAGGAAACCACCTGTTTGTTTGTTCCTCTGATTTCTTGGGTTCATGCCACCAGACAAATTCTCCTTGTGCAGGGTGACAAACAAGACGCATGCCACTCTGGGGTCCTATAGCATTGTACAATGTCTCAGGTGGGCAAATAAAAGCTGAAGACGCTTCACGCCCATCTGACTGGAAATGAAGTCGTGTTCTTGATTCCAGTGGAGTCTCACTCTGTGAGGGCAGTAGGGAAAGGCTCGCCGGTCGGTCGCACTGGTTAGTCTCCGCACCATACGGGTGTCTCAAAGACCGAAGACGCTAATAAAGAATAAATACTACCATGACAGACAGCAAAGGGGATGCTGAATCCTAAAATCTCTGAAGCTTCCCTAATGCAGGTTCCAGAGTCTGTGGATTTCATGGTTGATCTTCTTGCTACCCACTTGCAACCAGTGGCTTATACTAGTACTGGTGCCCAGAACATTGCTGACCAGGTCCAGACACCTGGGGAAGGGCAGACAGGCCTCTTGCCTCAGTGAGTTTCACACGGCCAACCTTGAATTGTAAAGGCAGGTGCCGGCTCCCAGCCTTTCAGAACATCGCCTGACTCTTTTATGAGATTACAGGCCCTTTCATCTTGGCTTTGGCCCGGTTTTTCTCCTTCCTAGCAAGGCTCCAAAGACAAGAACAAGGAGGGGATGCTCATTCATAGCAGAGTCCCCGCTGGGCACGGCGACCTGGCCTATGCATCTTCCAGCCATGTGCTTTTGAGCAGAGCAAGCTGGGAAGGAGCACAGAGGACAGGGTTAAGAGGGGTCTCTTCCCTAGCACCAGGAGGAAGTTGCATTGCATCCTGGGAATGCTCTGATCATGCCTCTGCTTTGTGTCTTCCACTTCAATCCAGTGGAAAGCAGCTTTGGGGCCTTTCTCTTTTTCTTCTTTCCTTAGAAGGGCTCTTTTAAGGCAGGGGCTGAGAACACAACACACCTCTTGGGCTCCTGCTTTCTGAGTGTGCGAACACGCACCGCCTGCATTCTTTGCTGTGTTTGTTCGTCCTCTTGCTAAGCAAGTTGGCTTGCCTTCAAACAGCACAAACGGGGTTTCCCTCCTGTGTTTCTCTCAATGAAACACCGGGAGCTGGACCCTCTCTGAAATCCCAATTCCTTCCAACCTCCCGTCTGCCCTGTCTTTTATGCAGTGCCCAGTCTTCCATGCAGTGCCCCTCCACAGGCAGGAAGTGCTAGCAACTAGAAACAGAACAGGACCGTGACAAAACAGGATCTCTGTTCTTGACACTCATGCTTCTTCCAGACACTTTTCGGACACGGACACACACATACACACATACACACACACACACACACACACACACACACACTTGGCACTCATGCTTCTTTGGACACGGACACACACACACACACACACACACACACACATGCTCTTGGTACTCATGCCTCTTCGGACACTTTTTGGACACTCCCTACCCCACAGCTCTAGCTCCACCACTGTCCTCTTAGCCCCCTCATCCCCAGACTGTGCACCCCAGTCCAGCCATTGCTTTCACATCTGTCAACTTCCCTTCTCACCCTTCCCCAACCAGGGCAGTCTTTCAAGATCCACTTCATGGCCCTCACCCCTTACCTCTGTGCAGCCTCTGCCTCCGTACCTACTGGCCAGAAACAGCCCTGGGTCTTCTTCGCTAAGAGCTTTCACCCCACATCGTGTATATTTAGGGACTATGCTTCTAGGAATGTCCAACCCCGGGTTTCAGTTGGCTCACTGTACGTAGACCTTGTCCCCACTCAATGTAGGAAGCCTCCAAGCTGTGATCATTCCTCTCCCTCCTTTCTGGAAGTCCTCCAGGAACTCTCCAGGTGTCCCTTATTCTACAGAGCACCAAATAACCACCCCCTAATCCATCCAGAATTAGGGTACTTGAACTCCTGTTCCTGCTCCAGAAGCCAGCCACACAACTTCTACACTGTTCTCTGACACAGCCCACAATCCTCAGCATATCTCAGCCAGGAGATGCTGTTGTAGTGTGGAGATGATTGCTGTCTTAGCCCATCCCTGCCCCATGCTCTATTCTACCATGAGACTCCAGATTTCTGTTGAGACAGCTGTAGATTTCGCTTTCTCTCCTCTTCACAGAATCAGCTGTGGATCCCTGGGACCTGGGCCAAAGGGTGATCTGATAAAAATCAGGCAACAGGCCATTGTCAGAACTGGATTTCCATCTGATGACTGAAAATCCTGTGTTCTCAAGTCAGGTTACTGTCTCCCCTAAGGATATGTTACTTCCCCCAGACAAACCCTCGGGGCCATAGATGTCACAAAATTACAGTCGGGCCTATCTTGCCACAATTCTCAAGGTGTCCTGATGTGTCTGAATCTGGAAACAAGTATAACAAAGACCAAAGGCAAGCACACATACCATTGTCCTTTCCTTGCCCAGAGCAGGCATCAATAATCAATCACAGCACAGGTTCTATCTAATGAAGCCAAGGAATCCACACAACATAGATTTTCACTCTCATATTTCCACTATGAGGCCTTCCAGAGCCCCTCACTGGAAATGACTCTAGTTTTTTGTTGGTGGAGATAGTAGTTTTGTTTGTTTGTTTGTTTGTTTTTCATGTTTCATGGCTCTCAGGACTATACTACTCCTGCCTGAGCCCATCTGGCTTATAACAATAAAACTGATAGCCAAGATTTAAGCTCTGGTCTTGCTTGACCCAGGACCTATTCTGTGTTTCTTAATCTCATTTACTCCTCAAAATCATGCGAAGTTGGTTCCTTCATTGTCCCCGTGTGACCAATGAGGAAACTGAGACACAGGAATTATTGTTCTCACATTAGAGACTATATCCTACCTACCTTTGTTGTCTCAGTCATGGAGGAACCGTTTTTTAATAGCTAGTCTTCTCCAGATGTTTGTTGACAACTGCTGTGGCCCCTGAGATGAAAGTAGAATCTAGCACCATGCTTGAGGTAGCCAATATAAGAGACTTTGTTTTGAGGGCCATTTTCTTTTTTTCTTTTTTTTCCTTTTCCACCATTTTAAATTGATTTTATTGACCTATATATTTTTTCTCTGCTCCCCTCCCTTCCACTGCCCTCCCCTCCTACCCTCTCCCATGGTCCCCATGCTCCCAATTTACTCAGGAGACCTTGTGTTTTTCTACTTCCCATGTAGATTAGATCCATGTATGTCTCTTAGGGTTTGAGGGCCGTTTTCATGGAGAGATGGACGAATAGAACCTAACTGAACAATGGGCCGTTGAACTGGAGACTGAAGGAATGTACAGACAGGGAAGGAGAAAAGAAAGCTGCAGAATAAGTAATCATTTCCTCCTGGGCCTGGATGCTCACAGGTCTTCCCCTTCCCTCCCCAGCCCTCCTGTGTTCAGCTGACAGGATCAGAATGTGTTAAGAGTCAAAAGCATCCTTGGCTGTGGGTACCCAGGCCCTGGCAGGGAGGGTCCTCGGCAACAGGAGTTTCAGGGTCCCTGTTGAGACAGCCTCTCCCAGCCTTACAAGGAGCTTTGAAGTCATTGCAGGCGTGGTTACATATGTTTGCTTTTCAACTTGATGAAAGGCAGGTTGTGTGGCTTACATGTGTACATACAGTCCCTCACAGCCTTGGGTCCTGTGTCTGGGTTCAACCAAGCACAGGTCAAGAATATACAAAAGCAAACATCTATTTTCCTTGTCTTTTCCCAAACATATATTAGAAAACGTTTTACATAATCTCTATAGGGCTTGTGGTTAAATAAGTATTATAGATACGATTTTAAAATAATGGGAGGGTATGATAGGTTCTCTGCATTCTCTGCAAATGCAATTTTATATAAGGGACTGAAACATTGAGACTCTTTGGTATCTGTCAGGGACTCTAGAACCAGTTACTCCCAAATACCAACAATTTTATCAGTTGTCCTTGAATAATTCCCTTTATAAAAGTTGGAATCATACGCATTTGTATGTGTATGTGCATATATGTATAAACCTATGGCATGTAGCTGCAGTTTCTTTTCCTTTTCTCCCTGAAGACGTGAACTGCAAGCAATAAAATGCGTGCTTTCTCATGCACAATTCTATGAATTCAAACAAATCAGTACCAAAATAAAGACGCGGCATTGCTCCAGCTCTTGTCCCGCCTTGCAGTCAGTTCTGACCCTTGGCCTCCAGTAACCACTGACTTTTGTCTCCGTACCGTGCCTTGCTCTCAGGCACATCACTGGGATCACAGTGGCTGTGGCTTTAGTTTTCACCTGATGTTACGTGCATATGTCTTCAAAGGTATGACTTTTTAATGACTGCCTGCCTCTCTCCAAGCTGCATGCCCTCCAGCTTCCCACTGCAGTCTCTCTCAGAGAATAGAAATGAGAGGCAGGAGGTCATGCAGGAAAGAACCAGGGCAGGTTTGATCCCATTACTGCTCATCACCTTCGGTGGGAGGTCCCGGCTCTTCTGCGTTCGCCAGGGTAGATAGATGAGCAACACGGAGGTCAAGTGGACAATAAGGGTATGACACTGACCTGTCCCAGCTTCATGTCACTGAAGCCCTGGATGACATGGGGCACCTTCTGGACTCATGGGTGAGGTTCAGATTCTTGGTAGGGAGATGGAAGGGTGCTTCTCCCTTCCCCTTTGAACCCCTGTAAGGATGAGAGGAGATAACCAAGGGAGCTGACCACAGGGCCAGCCACAGGGCTCATTTTTCTTTCTCCTATTCCCCCACCCCCCGACCACCACCTTCTGGTGTCCAGATTCACAGACTGTAAGTACTTTCACCACAAAAAAGAAAAAAAAAGAAGTAACCATGGGAGGGGCTGTGTCAAAATATCACGGTATACGCTGCAAATACATACAATATTTATTTGTCAACTACATCTCAACAAAGCTAGGGTGCATGGCAGAGGGACAAACTGAGCTGTACTGTACTCTCAAGAGGGTTCAAAGACAGTGGATGGAAGGGAGGGAGAACTTAAAAAAAAAACAGCTCCGTGATACAGGAGTTGGGCTTCGAGAACTTTCTCCCACAGATATAAAAGGCATCTGCTCAGAACATAATAGAAGCAGGGAATTGGGGTAACAACAGCTGTTCCTCTTAAAATTGCCCAAGGCCTCTTCTGCATTCATTGAGGGCATTGACGTTACAGGAACCACCACCCCCCACGGCCACCCAACATTGTCTCCCTCCTCCCCGGTCTCAGAATTCTCCCAACAAAGCAATGTCGGTATCCTAGTGTGTTGCTATGGAAAGAATGGCAACATCACTTGGGAGTTGAGAAAAAGGGGGGGAGGTGAAGGAAAGGGAAAAGAAGAAAAAATAGGACAGGCAGGATGTCTTTCTAAGTATTGCTGAAGTCGAAGAAAAATGAAAAGCTATCCCCCACTACACACACCTGTGTCCAAAGTCAGCAAGTTTCAGGTCTTGTCTCTGTCCCACGGGACCATCTTCATGGAGCATTTTGGTATCATTGCTCCCATACAATTCTGAGACACTGTTAGATTTTTTAGGGTGTGTGTTTGCTAAATGGATGTGCAGTGGCCATTTTGAGAACTAGATTACTGATCCCCTTCTCCTTTGTTGGTGGTGGTGGTGGTG
>LOJH01021452.1:0-20306 GCA_001685095.1 Ellobius talpinus | reverse complement strand
ACAGAATACTGAAAATACTGTATACATAATAAATAAATAAATCTTTAAAAAAAGTAGATGGGGGCTGGAGAGATGGCTCAACGGTTAAGAACACTGGCGGTTCTTCCAGAGGACCTGGGTTCACTTCTCAGCCCCCACATGGCAGCTTACAACTGCCCGTAACTCTGCCTCCAGGGGATCTGACACCCTCGCAAAATACCAATGCACAGAAAATAAAAATAAAAAAATCATTTAAAAAAAAAGTAGATGGGACTGGAGAGGTGGCACAGTAGTTAAGAACCTAATACTACTCTTGCAGAGGACCCTCAGTCAGTTTCCAGCCCTCCTAGTTTGTCTCCTATTGTAATAAAACACCAAATGACCAGAAACAAGCTGGGGAGGAAAGGGTTTATTTCAGCCCCCAACTGTAGCCTATTGTGGAGAGAAGTGAGGGCAGAACTGAAGCAGAGGCCATGCAGAAATGTAGTTTATTAGCTTTCTCTCCACAGTTTGCTCAGCCTGCTTTTTTATACAACTCAGGATCATTTCCTAAGATTGATATCACCCAGTGTCCCTGAACCCCCCCCCAGTATCCTAGGTCCTACCACATCAATCATCAATCAAGAAAATGCCCCAAATCTGTAGGCCAACCATATGGACAAATTTTCTCAATTGAAGTTCTCTTTCTCCAGATGGCCTTGGCCCTGGATCAAAAGGACTGAAAACAAAACAAACAAACAAAAAAACCAAAAAACAACAGCAACAACAACAACAAAAACCCTGAAACCTCACCGACACACCAGCACCTAACTTGGATATCACAGCTGCCTGAAACTCCAGCCCCAGGAGGTCCAACTGACCGGCACAGTCACCTACACTCATGGGCATGCACGCATTCGTGCATGTACACACACACACACCCCAAAAGAAAATAAAGTTATTTTTAATTAAAAAAATTTAAAAGTAGAAATGACGTCCCTAAGACTTAAAATTCCATGTCTTTATTTTTTATCAGCTCCATCACTGAGTTTAATTGAAGCATTCGAGGGGTTCAGATTATACCATTTTGAACATACAGTGCAACCTCTGGTGGGGTGAGTTTGAGGTTTATTTTTGCCCTATTTCTGTAACTGATTATTTTCCAGCCACAGAGAAACACCTTTGTGGGTATAGACATGGGACAATTGTTGTTTTCAGACACATTTAGTGTCTATATATTATATTTTCCCCATATATGGCCTGGACTCGGTTCCACTATGCATAGTCTTAAACTTTATTCTCCTCCTGTGATTCCTTTTTAATAATAGCATGGCCTATTTATAAAACAGCTTAGCCAGTGTGTAACTGCAAGGAATCTTTGTTAAATTTAATAGTCCATTGTGCGTGCTTATTTTAATAAGAAAATAGTTCTTAAAAGAAAGGATCTTTTGAATCCTTGAATTTGGGCCTGTCCTATCCACAGCCTATCCCTGTTTTATGCAATCCAACTTTGTAGTCTTCAGACAACACATATTCATGCCTAAGGCAAACTTCAGAAAGATTATTTAAGGAAAGATAAAGTTAAAACCTTTCCTTTGAAATACTGATAATTAAAGCAAAAGTTGAGCCTGTAAAATTGTCTTTTTTTAAGAAGTTTGATTCCTGATGGTGGCATTTTTACATAATTGTGGGATAGTCCAAGGGCAAATGAAGGGCAAAGTTGGGAGGGATGAGCATCAGAGGCCTGTGAGGTCTTACAAGGGGATAGGATATCCTCTTAAGGGGGATAAGAAAGTTAGGCTTTCCATAAGGATAAGGTCAGGGTATTATTTCTCTTCCTCAGGACTCAGGTGTCAATGTGAGCTCTATACACTTGGAGAGAGTGGGCTGAAGTGCAGTGTGGAGGAGATATCCAGCCTGGAAGTTATTCACAAGTTCAGTCAGCTACAGAGCCACATGGCGAATGGAAACTTGTTTTGCACACTGCATTTCAGGCGAACGGCAGGGTTTGTCCTTTATGAACATAATACATTTGGAGACTCAGGAGGGAAGAACAGGTTCCTACATTAAAGGTGCTTTAATGTCATTTCGTGAATATTAATTTCCTCTGTCCCAGTTTGTATTTAGGGTTGTTTGGGAGTTCATCCAAAAAGAAAGGTAACCATTTATTGTTTATTGAGATCCAATATATTGACACTATGATCCAAATAGGGCCTAGGGCATCATAGATGGTAGATGAAGATACTGTTTAACAAACTGCAATACTGTGTGTGGCAGTGCAACCCTGTAGAGAAGGGGCTACGGATTACCAGTGAACTTGCTGGAGGTGACCTGCCTCTGCTTCTGCTTCTGCTTCTGTAAGGGTAACCAGTAGTTAGCACCTCAATTAGCATAATCAAGAGAATCTCCAATAGACACACCCACAAGCAATCTGATCTACACAGTCCCACAGTGAGAAGCTCTTCCCAGGTCATTCTAGAATATATCAAGTTGACAGTTGAAACTAAAGGACACAGCTTCTTTTTTACACTTAAGAAGGAAGCTTGAAAGACATGTTTAAAGGAATTACACAGTAACTTCAGGACCTCCGTATTAACGTGGTGTCAATAGGAAAGCAGCTACCTATGCTCAGTCACCATGTCCCTGGTTTTCTCAGGCTGGGAAGATGCACATTATAGACATATCTTGGTGACTTTACTGCACTTTAGTCCCTGGTGCCCATCTAGGGGTTTTCTCTCCTCTCAGCCTCCTTTTCTGTTAGGTAAAAACTCTATTAGCTGTTCTCAAGCTTTTGTCTCTATCAGAATCTCCTGCCTAGCTGCGTATGTGTTGGGCTCCAGAGCCCCTTTCTCCAGGATTCTTATTTAGAAAAGGCCAGTGGACCTACAGTTATACATGAGTAAGAAGCCCCCAGTTGGTGGTTGCTATCTAGGTACCTGTGTTAGTTTCATGGAAGGAAAACTTGGTTTTAGTTCATGGTTTGGTGAAGTAAAGTCCATGGTGGTGGGAAAGAAAGATTCTGTAAAGTTTATGGAAGCAGAATCATATGGCTGGTCTTCCTCATATCTCAGTAGACCAGGAGGCAGAGAAAGGGTAATGTGTAGGACTTGCTCATTTTTCTCTTTTTGGTCAGTCCAGCACCCCAGCTCGTGGTGTTACCCATGTTCAAGTTGAATCTTCCTTCCTCAGTTAAACCTCTCTGGAAACATCTTCAAAGACACCCCAAGGTGTTTCCTAAGTGATTCCAAATCCAGTGACTTTGAGAGTGAGGATTAACCATCCAGTACCCTCTTCTGAGAAGCACTGATTTAAGGTCAGATAACAGCGCCCAAGTCTTTGGACTTTCCCATTTAGGCTCCTAGTTTAAATCCTCACTCTAATAGTAGTATCCAGGACCAGCTACTAGCAACTTGGAGGGCTCTCCAGGGAGGAAACTGAAGCGGAGGCAGATGTTAATCAAAACTGACTTCCTCACGATCTCCATCCTGATGTCCCTTATTTTTTCAAGCACAGTAGTTCCTTGAAATTCCTCGTTAAGCATACCTGGAACCACCATGTGGTAGCTCACTTCTTTAATCCCGGCTCGCAGAGGCAGAGGCCAGTTTGGTCTACATAGTGAGTTCTAGGAAAGCCAGGGCTACACAGAGAAACCCTGTCTCAAAAACAAACAACAGCAACAATAACAAAACAAAATGAAGCAAAGAAACAAACCTGGAACCAAGAGCCAGAATGGCTTTTGTATAATGTGTTTATACCCTCTTCCCCAAACTGAAGGTTTTCTATGCACATGGGCATTTTGTTTCATGTTTCCCCAAACTTAGTAGGATGCCCAGCTGTGAGAGTAAGGTGGTCCATGTTCCTTCTCCTCCCAGCTGTGTGTGCCTAACACCTATCCATAAGGGAGAAGTTGTTTGGATGAATGGTTTATATCCACTTTAGTTCCCTGAATATTTGAAGGAGTTCTTTTGATTTTGTCTTGTTTATTTGTTCCATTTGGGGCTTGGGGGGGCACTTGGTAGGAGCAGGAAGGGTGTGAGGTTGGAGTCCTCTCTAAGCTAGAGGCAATGGCATGTGGATGTAGTCCGAAATACTCAGGAGGCCAAGGCAGGAGGATGAATTGAGTCCAAGACTTCAGAGCCAGACTGGGCAACATGGTCAGACTCTGCCTCCAAAACAAACAGCAAACAACCCAATTACAACAGGTTCTTCACTGATTTACAAGTTCTTCAAGATTTACAAGTATCCAAGAGCCGCTTAATTTCATTTCTCAGGGCCACTGAGGTTAACAATGTTCATCCTAAGTACTAAGCCATAATAAAATGCTGCCGGTGTTTGCTGTACCCCACAGTCAGGAAGATGTATTTATTTCAGAGACAGAAGTGGTATTTTTACTCGGAAAAATATTTACAATAGGTGGAAGCTCTATAAAAATTAATTGGTTATTAGTGAGTTAGAGGACAGGTTTTTTAATTATATGCTTCCTCCTTGGCTCCTCCTACACACATTCTCTTTTATTCTTACATCTGGAGAGTCATGTGCCGTGTTCTGAGAACTGTGTCTCACTTTGGGAAGTGTGCTGTTAGATGGTTTTTGGCGTGTGAGCATCCTGTAGTGCACTAAGGCAAACCCATGTGGTTTAGGTCAGTCACTCCACATGGTCTCTTGATGCAGTCATGAGATGTGGCAGCCATGGGCTGTATGAGGCATAGGTGAAGCCCAGCTCAGACGGTAACCATTGTTGTTGGTAGGAATGCACTATCCCTCAAGAATTATAACATATTGTGTACTAAATACATAAGATAGGAAAATTCCTCCTACTGTCATTGTCCACTTTTATGCAATACAGATAATTTTATGTCTATACTTTTACATGACTGGCATTTCAGTAAATTAGTTACTGAAATAACAAACTGAAGTAACTGAGTATCACCACAAACATATGAGCAATATGTGGTATTGTATTGATGTGGTAGCTTTATTAATACTAAGTTATATGAATTTTATGATTCTGTTACACTCTGATGGGACTGCCATCTCTGATTGGCCCATCATGTTGTGTATGGCTATGTGTGAATATTTTGATTGTTCTTATATATTTCCTTGTATCATATTAAATATGAATTTCTTATCTCCATTTTTGCCATTCATTACTATAAAGAGGATTGGTTTATATATAAATGGCAGTTTAATTTCTACAATACCAAAATACTGTTAAGCCAGAGATGGACCTAATATGCATTTAGGAGTGCACAGCTCAGAAGGCACTGTGCAGGAGTGCCATGCGTGGGTTCTCCTGACCTCTGCAGAGGGCCTTCTTCCTCACCATTGTGCTTCTCCAACATGAGTTGTGACCTGCATCTTCCCAAGTGATTGAGCTTCCAGGCAAGTAGTGATTAGCAGTGGATTATCAGACTAGAAACCCTCCGTCATGGACAGCTACTTTAATAGTTTCAGCCATTTAACCTGTTTAAGAGGATTTGGGAGGCCTAGATAAAACTCCGATGCCATGCATGAGAAATGTTACAGTCAACCAACCTACATCCCAGCAGTCTGGGGAAATGAATCAGCTCCCTTTGGGGAACAGTTGCACTTTGTTGTATTCTGTTTTTGAAAACTGATCATCATGGACTAAATTATATTGCTGGGCTCAGAGCACGCTGCCCTAACATGTGGCACCTTGGCATACTGTGTACTGTAAGCTGAGGAAAACTACAGGAAGGTCAGTATCTGACTTTTCTCCTTTCTCTGTGGCAACCCTCATACCCAGGAACAAGGAAGGATGACACAGAGATGACAGGAAGAATGTGAACAAACATGGTTTGATAACTAACTGTGAGATTGTACCCCATTACTCAGCTATTATAATTGCTACATGGCTGCCCACGTAGAATGAAACCTGTGTGTAAAACAGTTTTCTTCCATTTCTACAGGTATTCATTTCCATATCCTGTAAAACTTATCAAATACATTTATTACGCCTTGAATATAATCTGTCTTTTGCTGTAGGAGTGTTAGTTGTGAGACTTATTTTGGGCAAGGAAAGTTATTCCTGTGTTCTCCCTATAACATGGTAGCAGCTATTCATTGTATTCAATTCAAGCTTGTTCTTAACTCTCCATGTTTCCTGCTCACTGTGGAACGTCCTCATATAATGAAGCTTATATTATGATCATGAAGTTCACATATTGCATGTGTAAAGACAGTTCTTTTAATACATTCATCAGATTTTTAAATTATCACAAATCAAGTCACTTTGATCATAATTCTGATCAGTTTTGGGGTGGAAGAGCTGGAGGCAAATACTTGTATTTTTACCTTCTAGTCTCATTTCCCTCCTGTGGGCCATGAGTTTGTGTACACTGGGAGATTATTTTCCATCA
Source organism: Ellobius talpinus (assembly GCA_001685095.1). Classification (NCBI taxonomy): domain Eukaryota; kingdom Metazoa; phylum Chordata; class Mammalia; order Rodentia; family Cricetidae; genus Ellobius; species Ellobius talpinus. The sequence goes on along the minus strand of LOJH01021452.1, from coordinate 13,968 downwards.
ACCAGACATCATATGGGATTCATCATGGCAGAAGCTATAGGTTTTTGTAGTAGTCATCTAGAACACCATCGTAATTTGTTTTATTTCCAAAAGCAAGAATAGCAGAGCCTCTCAGCATTTGACAGATGCTTCTTCTTGCAGTGGGCATCGGCCAGTGCAGTACTAGCCAAAGCTGAGAATAAGTGACTGTATATGTTCAGTCCTAAACGAGACATTCCTATCAAAGAACCCCTTACCCCATGAAGCTGAGGGAGCATCATTGAAGTAAAAAGAATGTGTGAGCTAGAGGATGGGGAGCAATACATGAAATAACCATAGTAGCCATTAACTCTTACAGTGGTGATTGTTTATGTAAGAGCTGCAGCAGATCAAGCCAGCCACAATTCTAGCATGGATTGGATAGGGGCAGTGTTCTTGAGGTCCTGCCACTACCTGAGGAATTATTGGATAGCTTCTGAGTAAAAGAGACTCATTCTTTGAGGATGTGGTCACCAATTGGGTGACCGTATTACAGTGGCTAGTCCCATACCCATGCCCATATGGGCAGCACTAATTGGATTATTGAAAAGAGAGGGGCATGGAAGGGACATGGAGTTTGTGGAGAGGGGAGGCACTGAGGAAGATCTTTGAAGAGTTCGGGGAAATCAGGTAGATACAGTCATATTTCCTTGCATACATATGTGAAATTCTGAAAGATTATATTTTTTTTCTGAAATACAGTATAGCTGTCTGAAATGTTACTGCAAGTTTCGTCACCGAAGAACCCGTTGCTAGGTGCTGAATGATGATTACTCACAGCCAATGTGTGAGAGCCTTCCCATTGATAGTGAAGACTTTAAAGCCAGAAGAGGAAAGGAAACAGTTGACAGCTTTACTTGTCGTTTCTTAGTTTGTTCTTGCCAAGAACTCTGGTGGAAAATACAGACACTGTAAAAACAGATTTTTATGAAAAGAAATAATTTGTTAAATGTCATCTTTCTTTCAGTTTAGAGAATGTTTTTCCTTAAATATAAAATCTGTGTTGAGTAGAATTTTCTGTATTCTAAAGGAAAGTATTTTTTAAATCACTAAAAACTTGATCACCATCTCTCTTACCTCATGTTTGTGTTTAGATATATGTCTGTGTATACCATGTCGACTGCTTTACATCAGAGAGAGAGAGAGAGAGAACGAGAACCTAAAGGCAGAAAGCCTTGTTTTTGCCTACACTTTCATTAAAACCTTTGAGTATTGCATCATTTGGCCAAAGGCTGTGAGTCTGTGATGGGGCAGAACTTAGGGCAGGGAGCACCCTGTGGGGCAGAACAAAGAAGCACAGAGAAACAGAGGAGTTTTCTAATAGAGCCCCTCCAAACCCAACAAGCTATGAATCTAGATGTGGGAATTCATTCATGAATGAGGTCAGAAACCTGGGGAATCCATTCACCTCCTGAAGCTTAGGGACCAAGCCTCCCACATACAAGCTTTTGAGAGACATTTAACATTCAAACTATACTAACAGGAAACAATTTGGATCATGTTTGCTCTTTTATTTGCTTAACAACATGTTAGGCACATTTATATTTGCTTGACAAAAGCTGTGAATATTTTTAGGAACCTTCTGCTTTGCCATTGTTAAGCAAACAACCATACCTTTCAGCCCTGTTTTTAATAGGCCCGAGAGTATCTAAATATGTAGTGTACTTAAGCGATTGGTTGGTTACGATTGTAGACAGCCAATATTGTTCTACCTTAAATGGCACAATAGTATCTTTGTCCACAGGCTTTGTATGCATTGAGTTAGAAGAAATCCCACTGGTGAAATTGCTACTCATTTCTAGGGCCTTTCAAGGGCAGAGGAATTAATTGAAAAATTCATTATCCCCAAGTGTACAAGAATGCCCTTGCCCTCACTTCTCAACACTATTGCCCATTTTCTTAGTCTTACACTCCATGTGTGCTTTTTGAAAGGCTATTTAATGGCTTGATGAAGATGGAGGTATTTTTAGCAAATGGGGAAATTATCATTAATGATATGTCAGTGTCGAATTGGATTCCAGCTTGAAGTAAAGCCAGGCACTTGAGAGTTCAGGATGGTCCTAGTCTGTTTTAAAAACACAAGAGGTTATTATTTAAAGATTCAAGCAGTCAACTCACTTTTGGTCAGTGGAAATTCTGTGTCAACTTCTCATGTCTGAAAAATAATCTTAGGTATTTTTACCATGGATTTTAGTGATTATTTGGGTCTGCTTCACTTTATATGGCTAAGATAGGGATGGGTTATGAATTCCCATGGAATGTCTTCATCACCAGGTTAAAGTTGAAAGATAATTGTTGCAGTTAGTAAAATTCCTATGTGCCGCATGGTGTATTTGAATGAAAATGGACATGACTGCTCCAAGATATGTTTGAGGAGAAGGTTTTTTTATTGCAGATATGAGGAAGGCCACAACCAGAGACATCTGGAATGGGGTAATGAGAGAGGATAGTGGGTGGTGGGAGGAGGGGTGGAGAGGAAGAGAAGAGAGGACCAAGAGGGAGAGAACCAAAAGAGCACATGGTCAAATTGGCAGGATTATATAGGAAAGAGAAGCTGGGAGAAGGGAAGCGAAGCCTCTGGGATGGAGGGGTTTAAGTTAGGGGGAATGGGTTGTAGGAGTGTTGAGGAGAGCAGAGAATTGCCTTGTGTACTGAGTGAGTCTGGTATCCAACATGCAGTTGGCTTTGCTAATAGACACCCCAGTTTCTTTGGGACCTTGCAGTATTGTCCATTGAAAACCGGATGTTGTCAAGTCAAAGCAACAGGTTTTGTTCACAAAGAAAAGACACAAAATGACAACAGTTTTGGCTGGCTTGGAGGAAGTCATGGGGCTCATTTCAAATTTCTATTTATTGTTTCCATACCAAGCTGTTGAGATAACATGGACCCTAGAAACACTCCAAGTAACATCAACAGAGGTGTTGTCTATGCTCATCACTCACTGCATTCCCAGTCCCATCACAACTTGATAGACCTGTTGGAAACCTTGTGCAGCTTCCGGAGGCCCGGGCATGTGTTTTTAGACCACTGTAAAGAGTTGCCACAGATGGGTAGCTGAAAGCAGCAGAAATTTTTCTCCTACAGAAGTTTGAAGTGAAGGTGTCCTCAGGGCCACATTTCCCCAGGCTGTAGGGAGAATCTATTCCTGGCCTCTTTCACCTACTGGTGTCCTCCAACACTCATTGACTCGTGTGTACATCGCTCTAGTCTCTGCTTTCGTAGCCACATGGTTTCTTTTTCTGTCTCTGCCTAATGTTCCTCTTATAATGGCTCTTTTGATATAGACCTCACAATAATGATTCAGAACTAGCTTCCCATCTCAAGATGCTTTTTGCCCTGTAAGGTAATGTTCATAGCACTTAATATGTGAGTGTGCTTGGGGGGGTCATTATATAGCCCACCATGCCAGCCAGGTACCAGGAATAAACCTGATTTTATAACCTGTCCTTTGTCCATCCTATACCTAAAACTGAGTTATGTGCCCAATAACAAATATATTTGCCAAAGTTTTGGTCAGAACTACCCTAGGACTTTGGAGTGAGGGAGCAGTGTTTTGTAGTTACTCCTGTACACTTGAGGTAGCAGTATCAATGCCAAATGCAGTGATCACTCCATAAAGAATGAAAAGTGGTTCATCCTCAGTCAAATATGTGACTTCAGCCTTTCCTTAGAAATGTGGACTCTATTTGCCATGAATGGCATCCCCCGACCCTCAAAGTGGTTGTATGAACTCCAGTGGACACAGAACAAAAGACAGTCATAAATCAATGTATTTACCAAATACATTGGCGGAGGCCGCATCTGGGTAGATTACAGCAAAGTAAGAAAAATACTGTTATAGGGTTCAGATGCTTTCTGATTGCATTCTCAGCTTCGGAACTGGTGAAAGCCAGTAGTCTGCAGACAGTAGCTCTAATAGTCAGAGGATGTTATGTCAGATCAAGAGTTGGATGACGATTGGCTATCAACATCAACATGGCGATGAGTCTGTCAGTCTGCTGAATCTTCAACATAGCTATGAATTTTTCCAGAGAACATTAGGTGACCACAGTCTGGCGAGCCTTGAAGATGACATTATGTCCAAAGGACACATTTTAAAATCACATTGTAAGCTTAGCAACTCAGCAGGTTTAAAAAAAGATGCTGGACAGAGTAAGACAAACAAACAAGCAACTGTCTTCCTCAGTTTACAGATCTGTGCTGTATGATGTCAGGCCATCGTCATGGCTGCTGTTCATGCCCTTGAATCTGGCCTCTGAGCAGTCCCTCTTGGGTTCTCTGTGCTCTTGTACAAGCTGCCAGTTTCTCGTTCTGTTCTGTAGAAGGAGTTTTCTGCCATCCCATCTCGGTCTTCCCTCCTAGCCTGTTCCGTCCCAGCTCTTTCCAGTCTTGGGAGATTGTCCTCAGTTGCCTGTGTAAAATAATCTGTCCAGTTGTGTAAGAATGCAGACAATGGGCCCATGCAAAGCCCACTGGCTTCCTTCCAGGAGCTGCTCCACTGTTTACACCGGAAAGGCTGCTTCATTGTGTCAGCTCTTTGATGGTCATTCCCTTCAAAGCCCCACCGTCCTCAGGTGCTTCCTTTCTTTTGGGGGCCTGTGCAGTGAGGTAATGTCTTTCTAGCAGGATGGAGGATGAGGAAGGAGGTAGTTAAACCTTCTGGTTCCTTGTAGGGGAGGACTTCCAAGCCAAGCTGAGAGTTTGCATGGAAGAACTTTTGCCACACACTAACCATTTAGCTGGGGGATTTGAGGTGGTTGCAAAAGGGAGGAATGGACCATCCCTTCCCCATCTCTTCAAAAGGTAGCTATTTCTCGTTTGGGGTTTTTCTGCACCCAGTTAGATTGTTAGACATACCTTGATTTGTTCCTTACTTTAAACATCAATTGCTTGGGTCAACACCTTCTAGTGCGAGGTCATCGTTTTCATTATATCATCTATGGAAAATAAGCTGGCTGTTGCCCCTATTATTAGGCCCTAGGAGGTATGTCAGAGAATGGTATCCCCACAGTTTAAAAATCAAACAAATCTGGGGTACTTTAGTGCCATTTTCCCCAAATACCTCTTTCCTTGGTCTGATCCCTAGACCTCTGCAAAAATTAAACCAGAAATGGCATCCACCATTATGGCTGTTGTTCTCCCTAAAAAGAAGAGCCAGAGGCCAGCATCCTCTGGTCCCTGTGTTCCCTCAGCTATCCCAGTCCCTAGAGGCCGTCATGTAATGAGGCCATGTGGATGGAATGAGGTAAATATCTCAATAGTGAGAATAGTAGAGAAGGCAGAGACTCCACCCCTTTCTGGGTGCTTATGTCTGGGTTCTTGTGTTGACCCTGGGAAAATCAAAGATAACCTTAGTGAAAACAAAGGTAAAATGTGCAAAGGGTAGTTGGCCTGAGTTAGAACGTCCTAGAGCACATGAGACTCTACAGGGCATCCCTTGCCTCTTTCTGTACATTCTGGCCAGCCCCCAAAGCTACTTGCTGTATGTTGTATCCTTTTGCATTTCTTACAACCCCTGTCCTTTTCTTCTCTTTTCTCCATAGGCAGGGTCTTTCTTTGTTGCTCTGGACGGCCTTGAACTTCTGGCTCAGCTGTTCAAGTAGTTGGAATTCTAAGTGTGTGCCACTGTTTCTGCCTCTCCACATTACTTTTCATTAAAAAGTTAATTTGTCTCTTTGTGTTTATAGGGGTTGAACCCAGGGCCTCACACAGGTTAAGCACTCAAGTCTACTGAGTTACACCCCACCTTCACTATACTGCTTTTTGAAAAAAGTATATCATGCTGACATTGGCTTCCTGTGTGTGGTTCCTGAGGTGATCCATAGGACCATTTCTCTATGCAGAATTTCACAGGATGTCAAGTGTTTCTTTAGGTTTCGAGGAGACAAGGAGGAATGTTAGGGTCAGATAATAGGAGGTGATCTGAAGGAAGATAACATGTGGGCCTTTACCACACAGTTAAAGAAAATAAAGTCAAAATGTCTGAGCTTTGACAAGCCCTTGCACTTTAATTTTGTACACTAATGAGACCTTTGTTCTTCCCCAGGTGTTGAATACCAGCATGGCCAAACCTTATGAATTTAACTGGCAGAAGGAAGTGCCGTCCTTCTTGCAAGAAGGGGCAGTTTTTGACCGATACGAAGAGGTAACAAAGTGCTGTTATTTTCCCCCCTTTCAAAATAATTATCCAATGTTAATCATAGTACTGAGCATTCTATCATATAAGTAACATCTTTGAGGTTTGCAAATTACAATGGAGGGAAGGTAAATTACGGGGTTGAATAATAATATGCTATCAGCAGCAACTTGTTGAATGGTCACTGTGGACCCGATAAAATAATAGCAGTGATTGGTGTCATTGACTGAGGGACCTCTCTGTGCCAAACCTCCTTCTCAGTACTCCATGTGTGTTATTTAATCTCACCAACAAGCTCCTTATAAGGTAAGTTGCTACCGTTGTGGCTTTACAGATAGGGTTCATGCCATAACGGTTTGTTTTAATGGAGTGTTTTTGGCAAGCTTTTCTCGTAAACCTTTCCATTCGTTATAAATGTAGCAGTGATTGGGTCTTGCCGCTAGTTGTTTGTTTGCTTGTTTCATTTGTACAGACCATTATGACCAGAGCTTTGCATACCTCTGCCGCTATGGTTTATTGTTGGTGCCTTTGTAAAATATCAGTGGCGCCAGGCTCTCTATACAGCCAGGCATTGAGGCCACCAATGTGCTAGCACAGCTGGGAAGGTGAGTTGAAGCCTTACCTTAAATGCTTGAATTTGAGATGACCCTTTGAAGGATATATGATGAAAGTGGTGTTTTCTCTAAGGCTGAGGAAAAGGTAAAACTAATTCATGTAGAGCTAGAGTTGATTCCTTTCAAATCATGGAAATGTGGTAGCGGGTGCCCAGTCCCCTGAGGTTCAGAATGTCAGACACTGAAGTGCCTTTTCTCCAGGGACTCCGTGGCACTGGCTGATGTGACTTGTTCTTTCCACCATGTAGATTATTATAAGGGTCACATTTTCGGAAAACAAAATTGAAAACACAAATGTTGAACCAAAATGTGGTCAGTGTTTCTTACTTTGATTTCAGCTATTGAAACGATAGTATTCATACGTCTGTAACTTTACCACAAATGGAGTAAAGGCCTTCCACTCTAAGATAAAGCAGCATCTGGTGACCAGAATCAATTGCTAAATTGCCTGGAAGTTTTCTTAAGAATTAAATTGGGTACCCTTTTTCCTCTGTTTAAATGGTTTCCATGCTCTGCACCCTTAGAGAGAGAGAGAGAGAGAGATAAAAAGAAAAGAAAACACAAAGACTTTCCAAAGGCTTTCCATAATTTGACACTGTCCTGCTTCCCACAGTCCCGTTTCCCACCAGTTCCAGCAGGTATCCTCTGTGCTCAGCACTGCCAATCCCTCATGACTGTTTTTCTCCTCCTGAGATAAAACCAAATCTGATTGGTTGATTTCCTCCCTCCCTTTCTTCTTTAGTGGTTGAACATGGAGCCTCAAGCAGGCCATACATGTGGTGTACAACTGAAATCCCCCCAATTTTTTTCTTGATAATTGAAATGAGAATAAGACTTGGTAATTCTTGAAGCTCATATGGGATTTGAAGTTCTATAGACTCAAAGTGTTGGGGCAAACAATATGAGATACATATTGTAAAACAACAGGGGTGGGACCCTGGCGGGTGGCCCTACGATGGGTGGGGAACAAACAACAACCAAGCAGATAGAACTTAAGTGGGAAGTTTTATTGGGGAAAGGGAAGGGAGAGAGGGGAAGAGAAGAGAAAGAGACAGAGAGAGAAAGGGAAGAAGAGACAGGAAACATCCTGTCCCTTCAGAGCAACAGTTGGAAAGAGAGATTAGGAATGGGCAGAGCTTGTCTCTTAAAGGAACCTTTGCACCTGTGTAGTGATGTAGCAGCCATAGGACCTTAGGCTGCCTAGAGTACATCCTGGGTTCATCCTGCCAGGTGACAGGGGCCAACATAATGCCTGAATCCTAACATGTATTATTTAAATAACTTACTATTTTCAACTGTTATGTATATAAAGTAAGTTATGTAAGTAGCTATATTCTCTTGCTAAAATTAGGCAAAGAAGGTCAGAGGTTAACAGTTCTATTCAAGGCTTACTTTTGATCGACTCATCTAGGTTGGGTACCACTAACCATATTGGCAGTAATGGTGACAAAAATCACTATCTGTTCTTTCTCATTGATAGGCAGTAGCCGAGAATTCATGACAAGAAGTGTTTAAAAAAAGCGTTGGGGGGCATAAGAATTCATGCAGTATGTTTGATACTAGGATAGGAACCTCACAAAGACTCAAATGGAGAACCGAAGATACAGAGAACTGTTGTATGCTCTCTGGGAAGTAGACAGTTATGCTGGAGTGAGATCAGAAAGGTTGTGTGATCTCTGCAATGACAGTAAACTGAAAGATTCAGCAAGCAACACGGTTCAGATTCTTCTGTGTCCGTCTTCCAACAGTGGGATGTTCCTTTCTCTGAGCTAGGGAGGACCCCTGTGGAATGAGGATCTTTTGACCTGTTTTATGTCTTATTGGATACATTTGTATGGCCTGCTTCTGGCAAAGTGGGGAAAGCGGAAGTTGCAAGATGAGATGACCTTCCTCAGTCTACCACTCTCTTGAGTGGCCAGGGGCCGTATTTTGGGGTAGTATATTCCAACCCCTTCAGTGCCTCTGTGGTATAGGCTAGTGTGAGACATCACATCTTGACTGTTAAAGTGACCCAAATGATTTTCAGATTTCTGAGGCACTTTTCCAGCCTTAGGAAATCTGTAAGATAATTTTAAAATACTGCTTGTTTTCTCAAAAGCCAGAGGGTCCCCTGGAAGAGACTGACTGTGATCACTGGCAGCTTTTGATCTTTCTCGGTGCCAGGTAAGCAGATGCATACAATAGAAATGGGCCCTTGCTTGGGGAACAACGTGCAACAGGACTTGATGGATGGAGCAGCTCCATCCTTTGCGCTCTTTTGTTTCTTGTGTTGACTCCCTTTGGTTTTAAATCATAGCAACTCATAGTTACAAAATCCTAGTTTCTTATGCTTCTCTGGGCATGTGCATTTCCCCAGCTTTCCCTAAATATGAGGGTGAAGTGAATCTGGAAGCAAGAGGGCCCAACAAGTATTAAGCTCAGTCTAGCGATGCTTACCTTTTCAGAGCGTGGTTTCGTGAGGTGCTACAGTGAAATATGAAACAAAGAGTTTTAATTTTATGGAGTAAAAATGGTGGGGTTTTTTTTAGTAGCACATCAAACCAGAAAGCCAAATAATATTTCAAGCTGGGTTGCAGTCAAATTTTCTTATCGCTTTCCAGTTCCATAAGATGCATTTTTTTGGAGTCCTAGCCACTAAATGTTCACTTGTAAAAATACAATCAGAAAAAGGTTGTTTCTCTGGTTCGTGCGTAAACAACCCTGAGATGTGACATTGACTGCCAGTGGGAAGGACGGGAACTAGAGAAAAGGAAAGGCAAGCATCTAGAAGTGTCATAACATAAGGCGCTGTCTTGTGAAGGAACATACTGGTTTTCTATTCCAGATGCAATAATAAATCAGCTTCAACATGGGAAAAACACTGAATAGTTACTCGGTTTTTAAAAATAATTGTCAATGTATATATTGCATTTAAGTTCTTCTTTCTATATTACTGGGGAATTCTTTTGAGGCCACAGAAACTTAAAAACTGAACTCTGCAAAAGCATCTGCCACAGCATCCAATTCTATTGTCTTACTACTTCTATTAATCCATCTATTCTATTTCTATTACACATCTATTCCTTCAACTTGAATAATGTGTTACTTATGTGCCAAATATATTTCATTGACTAAGAAAATATTTAATATAAGGGCTTAAGGAATTTCTCTTGCAGGAGAGAAGGGCAGCAGTGCTTTCACATGTGAACAGCTTAGATGCCTCCCTGGCTTCCTCAAACTCCTCTCCCTGGGCTTCTGTGTTGTCTGTGTTTCCCAGCATTCTATGCTCATACTTTCTTAATGATAACTCCCCTGCCCCTTCACCTGCATCTGAAGTTGTTTTCGGTCTCAGTTTCCTTCTCTTGCCGCTCCAAATTGTTCTGCTCCTATAACCCATTCTGACACGCAATCCCAGAAACACATGAGAGCTGTGTGTTTGAAAGTGATATTGACTAAAGATGTGGTGGCAGCTAAGGAGACTTAAAGCACTTCAAGATAAAGCCCCAAAGCTTTTGTGTGAATTCTATTACCTAAACCTCCTGGTGAAGGAGCTGTTGTCTTTTGCCACCAAGGCGCATGTTCTGCCTTTAAAATGTTTTAACTGTTATTAGTTTATTTCTCTCTCTCTCTCTCTCTCTCTCTCTCTNTGTGTGTGTGTGTGTGTGTGTGTGTGTGTGTGTGTGTGTGAAGTCATGGGATAACATGATAGGCTTGGTTCTCTCCTTGGAATCTGTGGAGGTCTGGGATCAAACTCAGGTTGTCAGACTTGGCAGCAAGTGCCCTTACCCGCTAGGTCACGTCATACCCATACCTTTTTACAATTAGTCACTCTTCTAGAATCTTTTTTTTTTCAGTTTGTTCTTTTTATAGATATGACTCTTAATTACTCATAAAAGATGAAATTCCCCTTCTCAACTACGGAGAGAAGAATTCTAGTCCCCCCCTCATCCAGAATTAAACACTCTTGCAGACTTTCCGCCCTTTTACCTTACATTGGCTCACAGGGCAGCATTGCTGCTTAAAATTCCTGATTTTAAAAAGAGCCTTGCCCTTCCCTTTGTCCTTTGTTTGCTGTCTTAAGCTGGTATTCTCCTACAGAACTTCTGTGCTGAATCTGGTCAGAGCCCGCGCTCCCCATGACAGCAAGCACTGGCCACACATGGATATCATGGGCTTGGAATGTGGCTGGTGGGATTCAAGATTTGAGTTTTATTTTATTTTAGTTAATTTAAATTTAAACTTACATAGCTACCTTCCATAGCTCATGACTCCATATCATTGGACTATATAGGCAATTATATCAAACTATACAAGCAGATTTTAAAACATCCTGCTTCCCTCCCATGGCAAAGAAATCACTCACTTCCCTTCATCTGAATCTGCTAAGTCTTCCAGCTACTTCTTCCTAGGGACAGCCTGAACAGGGGTTTAAATATTCCATAGTGGTCTCTTGCCAGCCACTAGTCCACTCCCCATACTGCAAATTTCCTTAATCTCATTCATGAGATTCCTTGCCCTTGTTATTCTGGTGTCAATAGACAAAAATCACACTGGCTTAGTTTGAGGGTCTTCATTGTTTTAATCCCCCCTTTCCCTCTCTGTGCTCCTCACACATCAAAGGCAAGCGCTCTCCCACTGTGCTGTGCTCCTCCTCTGGCTGGAGTTTAATTCTAGAGTCAAGCAACACTTCATTCTGTGTTTTAAAGTCAGCATTTCACTGAGTCTAGTAGAAAGGCTGGCTTTGCAGACCAAAAAGGGCCCCAAAAAAAGCAGAAACAGAAAGGACAAAAGCACTGGGCCTTGCAGTTACTTCCTTGTAAGGATGGGAAAATGACTGCTTACTATTATACTACTTCAAGTCACATTTTCATGTGAGGATAAAACCAGCCTGTCTAGGAGAGCTGGCTATTGCCTGTCTCTCTTGGGTTCTGGGAAGGTAGGATAACACAGAGTTATATTTGGTGAGGTGGTACATTGGCATGAGGGATGCCATTTTGATTTCTTCTCTGGTCTGTTTTGCCTGCCCCCAGGCCTCCTTTCCTATGGGAATAGAAGGAGAGGCAGCTGGTGGTAACAAGTACTGGCAGAAAACCTGAAGCAGCTATTGCTGGGGCAGAGGCAGAAGCAGGTGAAAGCACAGACAAGGGGTCCAGGGCACCCTGTGGAACACAGCATGCAAGTTAGGACATGCCCTAGCAGCCCACATGACGGAGCCTTTCCCAACACAGGTTCCTTGGAAGTATTTTGATTTAACATCTAAGTCCATATAAAGGACAGTTCCGGGATGGAAAGCTATAGTCATGAGGGCATTCTTTTACTACTAGACCCAAATCACATGATTCTTTATTTAAAACAAACAAACAAATCCCTGTTTTTATAATTGATACAATAGTGGGGAGCAGATCAAATAATAGTAAATTCTTTTATAAAAATAAATCATTTGAGCCAGGCAGTGGTAGTGCACGCCTTTAAACCCAGCACTCAAGAGGCAGAGGCAGGTGGATCTCTGAGATCTATAGAATGAGTTCCAGGACAACTAGGACTGTTATATTGAGAAACCTTGTCTCGAAAACAAAACAACAACTACAACAAAAATCATTTGAGAAAGGGTCCCTTTAATAGTGCCTGTATGACATTGAAAAAAATATGTCGTCATCTTATTACTTCCGAACTTTGGCTAGTTTAGCTCATACCTTACAAGGTCAGGATATTGGGTACCGAGAGTAGTAGCACCTGATGTTGACATTGAAAGGCACTCACAGAACACACGATGGTCTCCACGATAATGCTGATCAGTTGCTCCACTTTTAGAATCAAGCTGAAAATACTGTTCAATTACTACTGACCAGACAGAACCACTTCTACATCAAATAAACAAAAAAAGTATAGGGTTCCAGTGGGCATTGGGAAGTAAAAGGGGCTATGAAAACTGCGGGAGAATACAGGTTTACAAGTTAAGGCTAATTATTGCCAGTGCATAAAATAGAACTTATGTCTAATTTTTAAGTTCAAAATAATTGAAGGCAGTCAATAAGAAAGTGAATAGTAATACATTCTCTATTTTAGAGTATATTGAGGAAAAATTTTAAAAATTCTGAATGGAATTAAATCTCTCATTTTGTTCTATGGGACTGAAGATTACAATTTGTAATTGTAATTACAAATGTAATTACAATTACAATTTGTTCAGTTACAACCTTTTTCGGGGGGATATGAGTTCTATATTTTTCAATCTCTAGTCCATATTATATATAACCTGTCTTTTAAAAACACAACAAAGTTCAAATGTCACTTTGTTTCCCAGTATGAAATTCCAAGTCCACTCCTGTGGTTCCCTATGCTTCTCCTCCCTCACCCCTCCACTTCTTCCAACCATTATGGGAAAAACATGTGGGAAGGATTTACTCCCATGGGATAAAAGGATGGAGCAATGGCTTCAGGGGGCTGAGCTGGAGACCTTAAAAAGGAACCTTCACACAGCCAAAGCACAGCTAAAATGAAGGTAATTTGTGCAAAGGCTGGTGTGTGTGTGCCTGGAGGCAGAGAGTAATGTGGCTTGGGACCCAAGCTGAGATGAACTTTCTAGCCCAAGGCTAGGATTAGATCCTAAATGCCACTGGGAGCCTTTGGTGGTGAACAGGAATGGTCTGGTTAGTGATTGGAAAGAGACATGGTTGGATTCTTCGTGTCCACCACCAGGAAGAGTGGAGGTGGGTTGAAGGAGCAACTGGACAGCTGGTTAGACACAGGGAAAAACAGTGGAGATTTTGAGGACAGGCATAAAAAACCATGGGATTTTTGGAGTTGGAGACTGGTGAGAGAGATAGGGGCGCAGAAGGTGGCTGTGGTGACTGACACAGAAATCGGGCAGTTATGACTCAAGGCAACAGAAATGTATACAGGCAGGCAGAGGGAGGGGACCTTTGTGGATATGGTTGGGGTCTTTTTTTTGCCTGAAGTGGAGGAAAAGCTGTAGACAAGGACAGAAGTTTTATCTGTGGCTTTAAAAAAAAACAAAAAACAATTTTTTTATGAACCAGAATTAACAGAATTTAGCCAAAATTAAGGTGAATGGAAAGGAAATTGAAGAAGGCAGTAAAACAGCTTTTTTTTTAAAATGTAGTGAAGAGGCGCGCAGGCCTGCTTTCCGTCCCGCCCAGCTCCCACACGGCTAGCTTATACCCAGAAATAATTACATGAAACTGTATTCATTTAAGCAC
>LOJH01021451.1:5744-20046 GCA_001685095.1 Ellobius talpinus | reverse complement strand
ATTTATTTATTTATTTTAACGTTCTCTGCCACAGTGGCTTCCTGGCTGCATCCCTCTTTCAGTTTTTCATTTCTCCACAGAGCAGCTGGCTTATCTTTGTAGATCTTACATCCAGCCACAGCTTTCTCTTGCTGAAAGGCTTAGTGGCTTGTTATGAACAGAATGCACCCTAATTCTCAAACACAGTTCACAAAATTACAATTTTGTTGCAGTCATTGCTTTCCTCCATTCCTATGCCTCCTCACTCCATGCTCACCACATCCAAAATACTGTAGCTTACTCTTCAGACACATCGAACTTATGTTGTATAAACTTAAGAGTTGCACACTTCTGGTCTCCTTGACTTCTTTTCTTCTCTAGATCCCTTCTTTCACATTCTCACCTCAAAACACAAACTACCTTTTCTAGAAAGGACTCTCAGAAGCAGTTTACTCGAATTTAAAACAGGTATATTGGCCAATCTCTTCCCAAAGCTTTAGATACTCAAACCCCCAAATATTTTCCTAATTTCTTCAGAATATCTGTGTATAAGTCTCAGTTGTTCATATTTTGTTGCCTGGTTCCCTCCACCCCAGTATAAAGTCACTGAAGTGCAGATAATCAATTTCTATTGCTTCCCTACTACCTAGAAGCGAATCTAACTCTTGTTAGGTACTTGAGCTATTACAGCAATTTTTAAAAGGCTAGCATATTATATGAAGTGAGAGTTTGCTAGGATTCATGTAGAGGTACATGCCTACAGGTTCTGTTCAGAGAGTTCAGGCCTAACAGCGGGAGGAAAGGCTTATTGCCCTGAGCATCACATTATAGGTTTGACAGTGCTGTGAGCAATGACCCCATTTATAGGTTTTGATGGTGCTGTATGAGCAATGGGAAAGCAAAGCCTTTCCATCCATTTTCTCTTAAATAGAATGTAGATATCAAAACTTGCCTTTATAAGTCAAGTATGTATTTTAAAATGCATATCCATTAAAAAGGATGTAATAATTTAAGAGATGCTTTTTAACACTGTATGAGAATTGTGATTCCTTTTTCTTTTGAAAATTGCTTGAAGCACTTAAACAAAATGAAAAATTTGTTCCTAAAGATGTTTAATTAGGAGTGTTTTGCAAAACTAGTAGTCAAAATTTATCCTTAAAATATTTTAGTGCAATTAAAACACAAAATAAATTAAAATTGTCAAAATCCCCCTGAACATTTCCAAGAGACTACAACTGATGCTTTTTAATCAGTCCACATACCAAGATACATTATTATATCCCATCTTTTTATACTGTGTATAAATCTAAAAAGCTAGTGCTTGATAAGAGTTAGAGCTTTTCAGTTAGATTAATTTCATTTTTAATCTTGTTCATAACATTAGAGAAGATTTATTTTATAGTTGGAAAAATTGACATTAAATGGTCAATGTGAATAGAAGTCCAATTAAGGCTATGAACAAAGTTTAAATTTAAAGAGAAAGAAATAGAATTAGAATATAGTTGGGGAAAAGAATTGGGCCTTTCTGAGTGAACTTTTAAGAAAGCAAGTATTTGTTTTATTTTGAATAAATGGACAATAGAGTATGTACTTCGACAGGGAAAAACCCACAATGTTTCAAAGCCATACAAAATAGGAAAATTTTAAATAAAATCTCATTCCACCAAAAGGACACAGGAAATTATGATGCAGAGAAATTAAAGTCATATAATTAATAACTTTTATGAATTTTTATTTTAATATTGCTCAGATCTGATCCTAAATGCTATACAAACCATGTAAAATTATTGCAATTTAGAAATATTTTTCTTCATCTGTTTAGTAGAAAGTAAGATTGTTTTTATTAACATAATGTTTTGATTCTTTGGGAATTTCACATCATCTACCCCAATTCCACTCATTTCCAAATCCTTCCATGTCTACTCTCTTTCCTCGTAGCTCCCTCCCAAAAGAAAAAAAAATGAAGAAAACTCACTTCACTTCTTCATCTTGCCACCTCTCCGTCACATATTCAGTCACTGTAGTGACATTGGGACAATGGGGGCTACGGTGTGTCATGCAGTACACCTTTTTGTCCATACAGTTTTGAGTAAATGAGTTTTTGGTCTTGTTCAAGACCTCTGGTTTCTGTTACATCAAAACTGGACACTCACCAAAACCCCTCTTGTATATTCTGCTGTTATGGTTCTGCAGGGTTGGTCCCTTCAAGGGCTCAAGAAGGTTATGGATGGGGTTGTGTTGGAGGGGACCAACTCACAATGCTGAATGCGGACCTCCTGGGTGGTAGCTGAGTTGGTCAGCCCTGGCCTCTGTCAGTTCCCCACCCCTTCAGGTGAGGGGCGGGGCCAGCTTTCCCACACTGGTCCCCTTGTGTTGGCCAGAAGCAAGGGATGAATCTGGGATCAGTACCCCTGTACTCATGCCATTGGGGCCAGCTCTCCCATGCCCCCATCACCTGGGCTTCTTGTTTGAACCTGCCATCAGGACCAACTCTCCTGTAGAGTGAGAGACCAGCTCTCCTAGAGCTGGCGAGAGGCAGGGTCACAGCTCTCCTGTGCCCAGGTCATAGAGGCCAGTTCTGGAGACCAGGACTGGTGAGGGACAGAACCAGTTCTCCCAGGGCCAGCAAGGAACTGGGCCTACTCAGTGTGGCCCCTGGCCATCAAAATGACTTTGTGTAGCAGTCCAGACCATGGGCTTCCACATGGCCTTGAAGGGGCAGTGCAGGCCACTCAGATAAGTATGGCCCAGTTGGCAGCATGGCCCTGGGACATTAACATGGTGTTAGCTGGCAGCCCAGTCCATGGACATCTGCATGGCCTTTGGTGGTAACATTGGCCATGGACATCAACACAGACCCAGACATGCCCTTGGTGGCAGCACAGGATGGACATCATGTGGCCTCAGGTGGTAGCTCAGGCCACTAACATCAGCCTGTTTCTCACCACCATCACGTCTCTAGTTCAGTCCCTTCCACAGCACATGAACCATGCTGCTTTCCTTTCTTTTCCTTTCCACCACACATACTTGCTCCTGGTCATGGTGCCCACCAGCCTGTGCCACTTAGCAGTGGGCAGGTGGGCCTCTCAAAATAAAGATGTTTAAAGATGTGTTTTGTGTACAGCAAGACCTGAAATAATCCCGATTTGAACAGTGAGAACAGAGATAAGAGAAAAACGGAGAACTTGCAGAGTTGGGAAGCTTGTACCTTTTACTGCTTTTGACTGAGCTGGCTACCAGGGACAGGCAGCTGCAAGTCGTTTAATGATGAAAAATCCATGTTACAAGTACAAGCCAAAGAACAAGTAACATGAATTCTTGTAAAATGTTAGGGAAAACAGATTTTCTGAAATTCAGTTCTTTTTCTGTGCCTTCGGAGGGCCCAGAGAGACCAGTTTCCCAGCCTGCTGGAAGACAGCTTATGCAAAGGAAAGATACCTTAGTGTCCACTTACTTGGCAAGAAGCTGTGGAACTGGAGTGTTAGATGGTATTGTCCAGGCTGACAAAACCTTCACAAACTAGCAAATTAGTTCTCTAAAAAAAAACTACAATAAGATGAAGGTTTTCACTTGTTTTTTTTTGTGGGAACTTTGCTTTGGAAAACTAGCATAAACTTCCACCAATACAGACTTCATCACTAAAGTATGTGACAAAAACAACGAGGAAGGTAAAGTATGGTTTTAAGTTTTTCAGACCAAAAGAGGATGTGTTAAGAGGGGTACTCAGAGATTGGAAGCTGCATTGACTTAATACGTAACGCGATGTAGCTTTGTGTCCTCGAGAAAGTACTGGAAGGAAGGCAAGAATCGGGAAACACAGACTAGCTTAGGGCCTTGGCATGGTTGTCTCTGAAAGCGGGTAAACTTCCAAACTGATAGATGCCATGATATGCTTCAGAACGTAAGCTCTGGAAACAGTCGCAATGGCACAGGTGAGGAGGAGGGGAAGGCTAGGACGGAGGGACACACGTGCGTGTGGAGCTTAAGGGGGCAATAAGAGGAACGGAAGTGCTCAGAGGTGACGGAAGCTGATGTCTCCAGGTAGGAAAAGTGGGTACAGCTGCCACTTCTCAGGTGGGGTAGTGCTATTTGCAGGAGGGAGCTGGGCATTCAGTTGCTTCACTGGGGGTTGGCGTGAAGGTGAAGACGCTTTCAGTCCTGACCCACGGTGAATATTGTCTGAGGTCTGGCCATGGAGATGTGTAAGAGGAACTCAGGCCACAGCTCAGGTTTCATTTAAAACACTGGGGATCCCTAGCATGGGGTTAGCATGGAAGAGCATGGGGTCAGTTCTAACAAACAGGATCTCTGTGTCTGTTCCTTCCCTAAGATGCAGAGAACAAAGTAATACTGCTGTGCAGTACAGATGTTTGCACAGACAATCCAGTCATTAGGAAGCCATGCAAGAGAAGGATAGCGTCACATTAAACTGAGTTTTCACATCTGTGGAGGCTGAGTTTGGGAGTGAAAACACAGATTTTGTTTATATATATTTCCTGATGCTGAATGTTTTGTTAACTTTATCAAGTTCTTTACTGTTTAGGTTCAATATTTACCCAAAGAAACCATCAAGCTAAAAATGGAAAAAGTTAATCTTTAAGATTTTATAATTTGATGCCTAAACTTTAAAATTTTACTGATGAGAGACTATCTGTAGGTGAGTTCTCATTAACTACTGCTAAAAATAAGGAATGTATTTTATCATTATGTTCTATTAAGACTTTTTCTATAAAGAAACAACTAAAAATTAATATCAACCCCTTTGTGATATGTTTTGAGGTGAAATAAAGATCATGTAATTCATAGTACTTTAATACATCTAAATATTATAAACTCTGTTACAAAGTATTTAACTATGAATTTACCCAAGCATTACTTTCATCACCAATTACTCAAAATTTTTTTCCAGCTTACAAGAATTAATGTCATCCAATCCCTCTTAAAATAATAATTATTTGGTTTAGAGAAGGTAAAAACTCCAAACTCCAACAAGCCACAAGGACCTGACTACAAACCCAGGCTGTCTGGCTGTAAAGCATTTGGCTACTCACAGACACCCCCACTCTCCTCAGGTGAAAGAGAACTCAAAGTTCCAGCTAATCACTCCGTGAGACACCAAGCTTGGTGCTTCTTCTGAAGCCATTCTATCAGCCTGCAGATTTTATCTCAGGGTAAATGACATGAGCAGGGCTCAGAGTGGCAATCGAGTGGAGTACTCTGAACAGAGTGACTTAGGCTCTCAGGTGTTATCTGCCTTTTTTGTACCGTATTTCACATGCATTCTACCAACCCTTAGCTAACCACAATATTCCCAAATCCTAATTTTACCAGGAAGGCTAAAAAGAAAACTAGTTAATGTGGCAGCTCATGATATTTCTCTTCATGAATCTATGGACAGTTTATATTTTATGTTTTATAGGATACTCTAAAAATTGTACAATTACACTACATTGAAGTTTATGAGATGCTATTATGTGCAGAATGTCAGTGAGAAAATCTGAGGCTCTTTAAGGCCAGAAGAACTGGCATGGCTTCCCCTGGGAAGCTAACTTGCCATTATGTCTGCTCCACAAAGAAAACCCAAAATGGGATGCTACTATGTTCAACAAAATCACAATGTAATGGAAAGTGGTAGGAACGTAAGGTAATATCATTATAAAGCACAAATATCTGATCATAAATTACTGATAGAAAATAATTACAAAATCAGAATTGATAAAGACAGCAAGAAACCATTCAGGAAGCTGTGCCTGACAAGGGAATTTTTTTTTTTTGCAGCAAAACACTAGAGAACCCTCAAAGTGTTTCACTGCAATGGAAGTCAAGTACCATCCATCTACAACACATTGATCAGAGAGCAGAAATGGCTGTGGTCCTATTGCCCAGATCAGAATGCACACTTGCTTCTCAGCTGTCCTTCAGTGTGTTGACAATGATAGCTGATATCAAAACAGAAGACAAAGAAGAGTTTCCTTTACTTTGAAAGGGAATGAGAACACAGCTAGTGCATGTACTCCAAATCTGTCAATGATAGCCTTAGCAAAAAGTGAGAGTTCTTACATGAAATTTAAACAACCGCAATTATACATCACTTTGGTGAATTGTCACTTGTTACATAAACTTGTTGAAAGGAAAGCCTACAGTGAGGAGGCCTCTTTTGTCTCAGACTTAAATGTTTTTATTCCCCTGCTTTGCCTCAGGCTCAAGCACGTTTATTTCAAGAATCTGCCCAAACTTTTTCCATCCTCGGGATGGTTGACTGACCCTTTACCCCTGTGACAGGGAGAAAAAGGAGAACAGGAAATAGCTAAATTAAAAGCATGGCGTCCTTGAGAACAGACAATGGGAGACACTCTTTCCAATAGAGATTGGTACTTATCCTACGTGATAGAAATTCTGGCACTGGGAAGGAGAAGCAGGAAGTTTATAACAAAGAAATTTTATTTCTTGTTGATTGGAATTCTGTAAGCTCCTAGTTTGATGATGGTCCCTTTGCTTGCTCTCTCTGCATTTATTCTAGATGTTACAACTGCCTGATTTGATGGTGTCGTCTGCTGCCTGCTATTTATTCTTTTACTTTTGCTTTGCTGAGTGCTGTATAAACTCACTCATTTGAAACCTAAAGTACAAATGTAATAAATAATTCTCTGGACTATAAGAAACATTTATTCTTAGAAATTGTCTTTGAAAATAACTTTTCAGAGTAAAACTTAATATTCTCTCTGGTATAATGTAAAAAGTTATAGCCACTATAGAAATCATTGTGGTAAACTGTGATGCACAATTTTGTCAGTAAATTAAAAATGGACCCTATTATGTGACCCAGTAAATCTACTTCTGAGCATGCCCAAATGAATCAAAATGAAGACCTCACAGAAATACATGAACTTTCATGCTGCTACGTCAACATTTAAGAGAGTCTTAGGATGGAACCAACTCAGATGTCCAGTAAGAGGTGAGTGTTTAAAGACAAAGTGGTGTGCAATGTGACAGAGTCCCATTCAGCCTTTAAGAAGGACATTCTTCTATATATGGCAGAATGGGTAGATTTGTTGCATGCCTGAATCGGTCATAGTGAATCATTCTGTTCACTGTGTCCATTCAAGGTGTCAGTGTCAGCTCCATCTGAGTACATGTGTTGTGTATGTGCACATGTGCACGTGTGCTTGTGTATGTATACCTGTGTGTATGTGTGTGTGCATTGTACACGTGTTGTGTATATGTATGTGGAAGTGTGGGGGGGTTGCTAGGCATTCACATATCAGGAAGGAGGTAGTGTTTCTGAAGTTCAGTTTGCAGTGGGAGAAACACTTTACAGCAACAGCTATGCAGAAGGGATGAAACCATATAAACAGGAAACCGTCCATTTACTAGTTTATGTAGCATAAACTGTTGAACATTTTCAGATTATTCTTTGCAAACTTGAAGATTTACCCTTTAAGTTACAGGTAATTAGAGATGTGGTAGATGATAATGGGGTTTAATATTATTATTAGCCCTAGGGGAACTTTCCCTAAACAAAGGCCTCTTCTTGAATGGATATGCCAACAAACAATTCTTCGTTTAACTTTTCCTCTGGACAAGTCTAACCCTTAGTTAGAGATTGGGGGCTTTTTGTGGGGGAGGGGAGGAGTTTCCCTATAGTACACTAGGTATTTTTGTCTTATTTTATAAACTGCTAAATAAGTTATTTCTAGGTGAAAATAGGAACATGAAAATTAGCAGTGGGCCACAGAAATACCCTAAGTTGATTCCAAGATCAGAAGTTTATAATTAAGATCTTCTAGATTCTACAGCCCTTTTCAGGTTCTCACCAGAGTCTATTACCCAGAAGACACGGATTTGTGTTGGATGCCTCTGTCATTAAGCTCCTTCTTTCAATGACCTCTAAGCCTTCTTACCTACCACGTTCATTGGTTTTTCCATTTTGGAGCCATTCACAGCCTTACTTCTGGATTTGCATGGCTCAGGAGAGACTCATTTGATGTCATCAGATTCCTATATAATTTTTTATGTGGGAAGATTTGGGAGACATCAATATTCAGTCCATATGGTAGTAATATCCCCACTGTGATTCATTAAGTCAGCATCCTGCTTATTTACTGCTATCCACCATGACACAGGCAGAAAAAAGTTATCAGTGACAAAGGAAGAGAAAAACAAAGAAACAATGTCTTTTCCTCAGGGGCGCTGATATCTTCTGATGATCTCATTTACAAGTAAGTGAGGGGTCAAATCCTAGGAAGAACTTCAAATGGCAGAGTGAGGTGATCAGCAAATTAGGGTGATTTCGTGTGGTGTGAGGGGAAGATGTTGAAGAACAGCAGTGTCCGTGGGGTGATCAGCCATGTGGGATTGGCCTAAGGGAATCTCTGACGCAGAAGCAGCAGTGGCCTGGTTTCTAGACAGACACACAAGTAGGTTGTGAGCTCTGGAAGACAGAAACTTTGATCCTGGCTAATTATCCCAGCATGTTCTCTTTGAGTTTCCCTTCTATATCTTATGCTCAGAATTCACCGTCATAACTGAACTGTAGACCAGCCATGCTGAGCAGCAGACAAAATTGCAGTGGCCCTGGTCATCCCATCTCTTGGAGCCACTCCTATCTTCTGCCTACTCCAGGGTACCAAAGCTCGTAGATCACAGCATATGATAGAAGTCATGGCATCTCACCTTTGAGATCAAATTATAAAAATATCAAGGCTTCCCCTCTCTTTCTTCTACTTCCCCAACCCACAGTCCTGAGAGAAGCTAACTGCAACTTGAGAGTAGCTTTATATGCCCAAGACCCTAACCTCTCACTCATAGCCAGCCAGAAACACACTAGCCAAACGCCCTAGAGAGCACAGAAGCAGATCCCAGACAGAGAGAACTCTGAGCAGCTGCAGTCCAGTCAACAGTTGGGCTCTCACATTCTGAGATGCCCTGAGCCAATCAGAAACTGCTTTTTCAACTTTGACACCCAGTTGCTCTCATAATAGAAACAAAGGTAGAACATAAGTAATAGACAGGTACATGTCCGTGAATGAAATGGAGCAAAGACAGGTTTCCCGTCACATCTAAAGTTCATTTGGATGACTAGTCCCACACTATTTGATCACTACTCAGAACACTCAGTTAAGCAGATAATTATTTGTGTTGTAGGAAAAATGGTATTGTTGAATCTCAAGATTTTTATTTAGTATTATATGTTCTTTGCAGATGTCTGGGGTTCTCTGTTACCACATCCAGTGCTGATCTGACTACTTCAATGAGGTTTTAGGCAAATGTTTGAAGCCTTAACTCTCACCACTCTGATACACCTAAAGGAGAGCCACAGGGGCATTGCAAGGAGATAGACGGCTTATGCATGTGTTTTAAACGAAGACACAGAGAGCCTAGATTTTGCACACATAAAGCCCGTCACATTGCTACAGGAGTGCATTATAATGTTTGCTACATCACAGTTCTTATATACTCTGGCATTTTCTACAGATTGTCAGGCATTTGTAGCTTTTAAGACAAAATAAGGCAAGAAAAATTTAAAGACCCATCAATGGCCTGCTGTTTGCTTGCAATGCCAAGAAAACCTAAACTCTTAATTCTTGAGCAGTTATTTTGAAACTAAAATGCCTTTTTCCTAAAAATACAGTAGATTTATTTTTATCAGAAAAGCAAACTAAAGGAATGTACAAAACTCTCATGTACCTCTAGGTTATAGGTTCAGACGGCGTTCAAATAGGCTACACATAGAAACAGTTTTCTTTATTCTGCGGATGTCTTTACGTAGCTTCCATTCCATAGATGTCAAAACCAATGCATCATGCATTCTCAGTCTATATTTTTCTTTTTAGATTCTTATTGACATAGCATAAAACAAACATTCTGAATTGCAAAGACCTCTGAAAATGTTTTTTAAATATAAAGGTTATAGCTGTGATATACATAACAGTCTACCAAAGATACCCAGGGTCCTTCTCTAAGAAACATTTACAAAGTCTTATGTTTCCAAACAGTCCAGACACATTCTTCAATCTAATTTAATTTTACTTACTACTGGGAGTATGCTGAAGGCCTACAGCACACACACACACATCAATTAAGAGTACTGCTACTCAGTGTCTACAAAGTCCATATTATCAATTTATGTTAGATTATAACTTACATATTACAACTTACATAAAAATATCCTTACAAGGTATATCAGGCTTATTTTGTATTTCAGACTGAAGCCCTCATATGCTGCCTTTGCAGCTGCTCCTCTGTACACTCAGTGCTTCTCCTAGAACTGAATGGGTGCCATCGGATAAACAATCACTGCTCTGCCATCTTGGGTTATGTTCTACCTACCTGTGGTTTTGCTTTCAAGGCGACAAGCAAAAGCTGTGTAGACAAAACAGTAGCAATAGCTTTCTGTGCCAGAAACCAACACTTGAATACATACCCCTTCATTTCTACATGTCTAGGATTCCAGTTCAGGAAAGGCATTACTTATACACAGGCTGCTGCAGTGTGGAGCACAGACCTCCCTTTGAAGCTTACATCTTAACTGTTACACAGGGAGAATAATCACCAACATGGTTCTCCAGTTCTCCGTGTGTCTGTCTAAGTAGATTAGAGGCATGTCTGGGACTCCTCATCAAACCCATGCACTGCGTAGCAGGGATGAAATGTTCCTGCATTGCATCACACATAATCGCACTTAAGTTAATTTATCGGTGTATTTAGACTTATTTGCTCAGGGAATAAATTTATAAAGGAAAAATCAAGTTTTTATACAGCAGAGGAATATGCCTAAACTTTGTTGAAACTTTGGAAATACACTGATATACTTGATGTCTTGCAGAACAAAAGGAAAGCAATAAATACTAACACAGTACACATGCAAAGTATATCACTTTAAGTGCGTGAAAAAATATTACAAATAGATTTTGATCTTGAAAATAATTATTCCTATGCAACAAAAATCATATCACTATACATGAATGAAGGAAAGCAGGGGAAAACAGCATTTTACAAAGCTGCATAAAATTAGCTTTTTATTTAAAATGACCTGTATACTTATATAAATCATCTTTTAAAATAGACTGGCCAAAAAAAACCCAGTTTGTAAGAAAATGTGAATATAACCCTTTCTTTCTTTTTCACTTGTTAAGCCACTTCAGGATTTCTTGAAAAATTTTAGTCTTTTTTTACCCTTAAAAATCTCTGGCTTTGATGTGAGGCTGTGTAAACTAACACAGCCCACAGTGTAACCTGCAGAGTGAGCACCCTAGACTTATGCTTGGGAAACGTTGTCAGAATGACAAAGATGCTGGTTTAGACTCTCGGCAAGGTTCTTCAGCCATGAGCGAGACCTCTGCCAGTGAGCAGGTTTGCTAAGTAGGAAGTTTACTATTTCATACAGATCCACAGTGTTTACTGTAGAATTTGACCTTTAGTGAGAACGTGTGGAACAATTTTGTGAAAATGGCAAAGCTGCCAGAATAAACGTGAAAAGCCATTTTTTTTCTAGTAGCAAAACATCACAACAGAAACTGTGAAAAAAATGTGGTCACTTACTTTGGTAGAGTTTTCAAGTGATTTTCTCTTAGCTCCAAGATTCGCAATTTGACAAGTCTATAGAAAAGAGTTTTGAAAATTACCTTTTTAAAATCACCATTTCTATATAAAAACATTCGCATGGCAAGGTGAACAATCACGGTCACTAATTAGACAGAAATTCTCAGCTGTTTTTAGAACTGTATCAGATACAGTTATTATTATTTTTAATGGGTATGGGTATTTTGCTTGCATGAGTCTTTGTATACCAAGTGTGTTTGGCTAGTTTTGAAGAAATGTGCAAATCCATAATGAGCAGGGTTGCATCACCACTGACCAATGACAAGACATTTTACTAAAACTAAAGATATTTGATTATATCTTTGAATCCCAGCCTTCTAAGTTTCTAATGTTTCATAAAAGCACATTATGTTTTATATTTAATAAATATGTGTGTTGAACAGGCTATTGACTGTCTTTGAAATTTCAGGTGTTATGTTCATGGGAATATAGGAATGCTTTTCATCAAGAGACTGTAGACAGACCTGAAAGGCAGGCAGAATATTCCAGAGGAAAGAGCCATCAGCTTGGTGTGAAGTGAGATGAGTGCACATTCCTTCTCTATGACATTATTCAAGTTAGTCAGCTCCACTGCCCTCCTAACTGTAACTTCCTTGCCAATAGCATTAGACCCTCGGCTTGATTACTTTAAATGATGTCATGCATATAACGCACAATTCCTCACACCAGAAGTTATGGTGTTTGTTCTTTCTGATCTCACTAAAAGACAGTGGAAACACTTTTGTGTGTCATGTTTATTGACTCCAAGATTCACATTTTTCCATTTCTGAAAGGATTTGTGCTTGGGAACCCAGGGATCTTCTGTCTGTGAATGTTGAGTGGAAGATGCTGTTTTCACCTTTTTGCCTCTTGGGTTACAGCTGTGTTCCCAAAGGGCACCTCACACATTATGATGTGAGGTTTGCAGTAGGAACACATTGTTCTACAGAACTAGATTGAATTTTATATTTGTTTCCCACAAAGCTCTGTAAAACAAATACTAATTGGATTTGCCAAAATCTTGATTTTTAAGGAAAAAACCTCACTATTTAAACAATTTCACCTGTCATCTCTTTAATATGCTTTTAGGTATTTATCCAAGCCTCTTTCCTTTTCCTTTTCCTCCTCTCAAGTTAACTTTAATTTAATTCAATTCTTTATGAAGTAACATGCTTCAGTGCACAAAAGCTCCACTAGTGAGAGTTCCCTAGAGATCTAAAAACCTCACATCCCAGTGATTGTGCTAATATGATGTTATAGATCTATTCAGTCTTTTAAGGGTACCAAGCTTCAAGCTGGAAGAAAATTTGAGCATCCTTTTGTCAAACCACCTAGCTGAAGACAGAAAAAATGCTTAAGTAAACATTATGTTGTTAAACAAAATATTTTGACAGATTATATAAAACTTAAATTCTAATTCAAAGTAGCTTTTGTATTGGTATTATGTGTCCTCTGGGTCTCAACCTCATACTCATTTTAGAACTACTTAAAGAGAAAGGACAAAACCAAAAAAATTCATGACAAAAAGTGCCTTAAGGGATCATAAATATTTTGTGATTTGCTCATTTTACAGCACATTGTCCTGTAGTTGATACCCAAAGGATAAGTTTAGTTTGTAAGTGCTGATGGAGCTGGGGAAACAATTACAAATGCATGACCTAAAAAATTTCTTTCATGCGTATGGTTCAGGATGATGAGATATCCTCATCCATAGAAGTGAAGGAGTCTGGGACATGTTACTGCAATTACAGGGGAGATCTCTGTGCGTTAGGTGACTTCATCACCCCACATAATGTCCTACTTATCCCTGTCAAGAGGCAGGTGCTGAATCACACCCAGTTAATCATTTGAACAGCTTTGAAATGATCAACCAAGGCTGACAATGATGTTAAAATGCCTTTGCTGTTTATGACATAAATGCTATTCAAGCAAATACTCTTGGAAGATTCTGAGACAAAATATGAATAAAAATCAAAGTCATCTAGAATTTTATCCTCTTATTACATGTATTTATGTTGTGCAAACAGTTTTATATTTGCTGTGCCACTTTCCTAGCCTTATCTAGGGTTAGAAAGTACTTTCCAGGACCATTAATTTCTGCACAGCTCTGTCACATAGGAGCAGCACCATAGAGTTAGTCAAACTCCTATGTGATTTCATAGTTTTTGTTTTTAAAATAATGAAAAATACACTTGTCTACAAAACCCAAAGATGGCATGAGCCATTTCTATCAACAAATTTCAAAGGCAATGATCGTAACTATTTTTGAAGTTCTTTAAGCATATTATGTAAATTGGTTTCAGAAGCAAGAACAAGTAAAATGACTTGTTTAATTTGTATTGTATCAAATATTTGGGGAGATAGACATTTTCCCTATAATCACTACCTATTTCCATTTTATCACAAGCTGCCTGTGCAGCCACCCACATCCTCCCAAGAGTCATGGCTTCATGCTCATTTGTAAGGACTCGATACATTAAGGGTGTTATTTGTTTTTCTTAAATAATGAAAATGTTTTTCTGCTTTATTTTGTGTTTATCATTTATTCTATCTGAAAGACATTTAGATGAGAAGCACAGTCTGTCTACATATTTACAATGCTGCTCTTTGCTTCCTGCCTACAAAGCAATTTTGCAGCCCAAGAGCCATGGGTGGCTTCCTCCATTTGCTCATATTATCTGGACTTCTTTTCCTTCCTTCCTTCCTTCCTTCCTTCCTTCCTTCCTTCCTTTCTTTCCTTCTT
>LOJH01021450.1:0-20307 GCA_001685095.1 Ellobius talpinus | reverse complement strand
AACCACTTTGGAAATCAGTGTGGTGGTTTCTCAGGAAATTCGGGATCAACCTAAAATTATTTTTTAAAAATGAAATATATGAAAGCCATTTTCTTAGAGGACAAAAAGGAAAAACTGAGAATTGGAGGGTAATGGCTACTGAATGAATGAAAGTAGAGGAGAAACATGTTCTCCAGGACTCTGGAACTTGTCTTGTCAAAGACCCATAGCTTAGCCACTAACAGAGAGCAAGAATCTGAATCTCCAGCTACTGAAAACAAATGTTTCTAAGGTTTTCCTTTTCTTTTTTCTTTTTTCACTTTGTTTTGATTTTGTTTTTTTGTTTGGTTGGTTGGGTTTTGGGGGTTTTGTTGTTGTTGTTTGAGACAGGGTTTTTCAGTGTAGCCCTGGCTGTTCTGGAACTAGCACTTGTAGATCTAGTAGAACTAGATCTTATAGAGCTGGCCTCGATCTTACAGAGATCCGCCTACCTCTGCCTGCCAAGTGCTGGGATTCAAGGCATGCACCACCACTGCCTAGTATGTCTCTAAGCTTTATATGTCCATAAATACATGCAGATTTCTTAACCCTGGTGGGTCACATTCTTAGTAATCAGGGACTGCTTTTGTTGCTCCTGAGTTTCTGAAAGGATCTATATAGGACCATCCTGCTTCTTAAGATTACATCTACTCAAGTCCCCACTGCACTGCACAAGGAATGAGTTTTCAATGAGTTTTTCCCCTCCACATGCAGCCCTACTAATAATACCCAGCAGGGGAATCAAAGGAAATAAAGCTATGTAGCAAATATCGACGGATTATTTCTCTACAGCTCATGCTCGGGATTGCACACACCATTTCTTGTCACCATAAAGAAACTATCAGTATCTTCACTTGACAGACAAAAAATGTCAGATGCAGATGTTAGAGCAGAACGTCCATGGTTTCTCTCCTTTAGGACATGGAGAAAACCTGAGTTGGTGGCGTCCTAACTTCGCCACAGCTCCAACCAGAGACCTCTGATTGTGCCAAATGATACAAGGAAATCTTTTCTGCGTGCAGAACCAAACTATGCAGTGGAAGCCAGGCTCTGGCCCTTTCCTCATTCCTGGATTATATCAGCAAGTAATCAGGACCAAGATCCTGGTCGCATGTTCAGGGAGACAGAAACTCACTTTCCCCTTTCCATAAAGGTAATGCACATTCAGTGTGAGAACTCTAGAAACGTGAATGAAACCTTGGGAAAGAAACAGCAATGACTCGCAATCGCACTGTCTGGAGGGAGCGACAGCATCCTGGGCTAGTTTTCCTGTAGTCTGTGCTCTGAACCAATTCACATATTTGATAAAATAAGTTCACATAAAATTCTACTCAATTAGTCATACATTTAGGTTTCTTTAACACCTTAAAAACCATTTGTGAATTTAATTTTAATACTTTACTATACAAAAAAACAAGTTTGCTTAATTATTCCTTTGCTGTTAAGAATTGAATATAGAGAATTTTTCCCACCCCTTAAGGAAAAGGCCACTGTAGATAACATTTCTATGTATATTTCCTTTTGTCTGTTTTGGATTTTGGATTAATTTCTAGAAGCGTGGTTAATGAGTTATAGAAGGGAGTGATGTCACTACACTCCCCCCAGACGATATGGATATCTTCACACTTTACATTATCATTAACGATGAATGGGAACCCAATCTCAAGGCACACTGCTTTTCCACTGACTTAATCTACTCCGTCAACACGGTAGGCCAAAGAACATAATAAATCACTACTGTTTGACTTGGATTTTTTTTCCCCGCTAAGGTACAGCAATATAACAAGACAGGAAGCCCACAGGATCAGGCCACACATACTAGACCTGATCTCGCCATTAACTGAGTGGAGTTTTTAAAACTAGTTGCTACATGTAGTTCAGAATCTTCCTAGTTTGGGTTGACATGATCAAAAGGACATGTCCACAGAGCCCAATACAAGAACATGGAAGAGTACAGAGAAGATGAGAGAGAGGCAGCCAAACAACCAACTTCTCATGCACCAGCCTCATAGAAATGATACGGTTTTGAAGGATGAAACAAAAACCACTGAGCTTGCTCATTTCTAAGATGGCTGTTATTTCTCCCCCAAGGTGTGAAGGGAAACCATGAAATCATACTAAGATTATTAGGGAAATTTGGAAAGCCAGCATCCAGGACACCAGATAAGAAATTGCCTGTGGATGTCTGCTGTGGTGTCCCAGGTATTTATTTTTCCTCTCTGAAACTGCACTCCGTGAAGAGGAAGCAGACAGCACTGAACGGGCTATGTGACAGACAAAAGGACAGCACGTCTCCTATGCCGCGGGGCTTCTGGTGACACCTCAGCTACTCTTTGGAATTCACGAACTCCCATCACAGCTTGCACCCTGGAAGCCTTGCATCCACGGGAAATATTTCATCCCTGATCCTTCCCAGTGAAGCCCGGAGTCGAAATGAACTGATTATCACTACCTTCAGGGAAATACGGTGATTTATGGAGCAAAGCTAGCAATTATTTCGTCCCTTGTCAAAAGCCCAAAGCTTACATGCAGCTTTCCATACAAGTGTTCTTAATCTTAAAGACTGTTTTCTATTTCACAGCCAACAAGAATGACTCTGGATGGCACATGGCGCAGGAGGGGCTCAGAGGCTACATACTACCAAGGGCATCCATGGTGGCAAGGAAGGCATTTCTTCCTAATGAGCCACCTACTCATTCTTCTAGGTCACACTTCTCAGATAACCTACAATGGAAGTGGGTGAGACCAGATAAGAAGTTCTGTGAACAACCACCTCTTACAAGCCTCCCTTAGATTGAGCAGGCAGATAGTTGACTCTTCAGGCACCAAGTCTGGAGAAAGAAGAGCTGTGGACTGGCAGGAAATTCACAGATAAACTAGCTAGAACCTCCCAGAGCCCATCTGTACACTGACGAATACAAATATAGAGCTGTTCTGTGCTGAACTTTCTTGTATTTCATGCTTTTGCCTAGAATATACCTTCAATAGTCCAAATACACAAGTGTTAATATAAGCATGTCAAAGGTTTACAATAAAAAACAAAGAAATGAAAATTCAAATCTATAGAAGCTCAAGTTGACCACATCAAATAGAGAATTTTGTGTGTAGAGCATTATTCCTGATGAACGCAGGTTAAACGGAAGTTGTCACTAATGACTCTGCAATAACTACACCCTCAAACCATTTTCCATTAGCAATATTTTACCCTTAAAAAATCAGCGAGCATCTCAGACTACCCAGCACAAACGCCAGTTATTTAAGTAAACTTAAGGGTTCAAAAGAGGCTTGCTATTTGGGATTGTATTTTACAGTCTCTACTAATTTAAAAATTGATGTCTAGGGACAATGTGAATTATTTAGGGTTTCAACCGCCACAATTTTGCGATACAACTTGGCAGACAGCCATCCTGTAACCACTGAAGGTCATACTTCAGTTTGAGCTACCGTGGGTACAAGAATTCACATCTTGGACACTGTCTCACCTTGGTCCTTACTGCTCCATCACTGATATTTATACTCGAATTACAGCTTGCAGTGTCCAGAGTGGAAGGCAGAACTCAAGTGTGCCATCCAGGTAGGAGAAGTGACATGGCAATCTCAGAGTCCTGAGCTACAAACAGCCAACAAAGCCGAAGTTATTCTTCTTGTCCTATTTCGAAAGTTTACCTGAAGACATGCATTTCTCTCCTTCCTCCCACTTCTTCCTCTTCCTCCCTTTTCTCAGTTAAGACACCACCTAGAACAGCATATTATCAGCTTAGGGAATTTATGCAAGCAATCCAAGCTTCCTGAGCCACTGTGTTCTAAAGGCCCCTCATGTAAGTCCCCGGTATTCCTGGTCATGTGGGATGTTGGGGGCCGTTATTATCAGCAGCCTCTGTCGCTCTCAAACCTGATCAGCTGTGATAGATACATTTGTTTAGAAGCTGCACTTATTAAATCCCTCTAGTCTTTAGCCCATAGGAAATATGGTATCAAATCATCACTCACAATTATCTTCTAACAACAGAACTAGACCACCAGTGTCAGTGTTTATGAACAGGTAGGTTTAAAGTCAAAACTCCTTTTTCCCATGGGCCTACCTCAAGGATGTATCTACTCGCTGTATTTACAGTGTTCAGACACATGTTTTGGGGTTTATTTCTTTATGTTTTTAGATTTTTTGAGACAAAGTTTCTCTGTAGCTTTGGAGCCTGTCCTGGAACTAGTTCTTATAGACCAGACTGGCCTCAAAGTCACAGAGATCCACCTGCCTCTGCCTCCTAAGTGTTGGGATCAAAACCGTGTGCCACCACCACCACCGGGCACAGACACGTGCTTTATAGCTTCCTCTGGCTCCAAGCCGCCAACGGCTACCCATGTCAAGGCTGAGCTCTGGAGGGATCCTAGAACAGTGAACACTGCAAGGGTGCAGGAAGACTGTGTATGGCAAAAGAGTGGGAACTGGGAGACTTTGAAGCAATGTATTATGGGGTAGAGTCTCCTGCCCGCATGTTTCCCAAAGCCACTACAGGCCTAGATCAGCAATAACCCCACCCTATCGTATCAGGGCAGCCTGCTTACCACATGGTCCTGGGTTACAAGACAAAACTGTATGAACACAGCCTCTGGCTCGTCCTCATTCAGTGTGCGTGTCTGGACCAATCTCTGTTCAAGGCCCCAGTGTCCTCGTTAAAAATGAGGCTCTCTGCACGAGGTTTTATGGTTATTTTCAGATGCCATACTACCCAATATTTCACCCAACTAATGTCAGGTCATTAGAAACAATTCCTGGCAACTTCTTCTTTCCAGTCATTTAATCAGTGCTCTGCCTATTCTCTAAAGGACAGGGCCCATCTAGGTAACTTCTTCCTACAGACCCGTTTTAGGCAGTTATAGTAGCCAGGTTTTCTTTTATTTTGTGTCTGGCCATAAAATCCTCCTGCCTTATATACAAGAGACTCTATTTTTTTGTAAGGGGTGGAATACTGATTTCATTTTACATATGTAAAGGTTATAAATTGAACAGTCAAGAACTTGAGGTAAATTTCACAAGCATCCCAACCAGAGAGGTGATATAGTAGAGGAAGTCAAGAGCGATGAAATAGCTTTGTTCAGGTCCATGCAGGTATGAGTGCTGGTCCCATGTAGGTCCTTTTTGAAATACAGGCCCCTTCTGCTCTGTGAATGCCACCAACTCCTTAGGTATCCAAATGCCACCATCTATTCTGGAGATCAGCAGTAAGTTGTCTTTCTTTCCAGTGCCCTCCAGCATTGAAGTAATGTTGTCTGCCAAGGTAGGTGACATGAGTGGACATCCATCTTTTATGTGTGAGCATCAGTCTCCTCTCCCCACTACTACAGAAAACTTTCCATCAATCACAATCTCTTCTACAGAAGCCAAACACACTGTGCTGATTCACAAGCATATGCAGCCGGTCAACTTGGTCATTCCCCTTGCTGAGAGAGAATCTATATACTACCTGAAGATGCCATTGCTAGTAATCCTCCTTTCTCCAGTGGGGCATACAGATAGTCTTAGAAAGCACATGAGATCATACTGCTACTGAGGGGGTGCCACAATGTACATATAAAGAAGTCTAGGCCAGCTTCCTTGAGACCAGGGACCTCAAGAAAGAGACCTTACCCCATAACCCAAGCCAGGAGCCCAGAAAAGGAAAGCTATCCTAGGCCATCCTGCTCCTGATGATGTAGTCCAGACTACAAGAAGGAATTCCACTGATCCATTGAATAGTGAAAATCATTATGTATTGTTTTAAACCACTGGGTTTCAAAATCGTTTGTTATGCAGTAATAGGTAACCAATAAGACAAGAATCATCAGTCTAGATGCAAATACATCCATTCTTTAGGTGTACAAACTTATTGTACAGCAATATATATGCACAGCAAGTTATTGTGTGCCAATGGGGAGATAGGCCGAAAATGAAGAGATTTCAGTATCATTTTGTTCTCTGAAGGTTGGTAATATCCTTGCTTGCTTTGATCAGAGTGATCAAAGTCATCCTATCTGGTTGAAGCCAGTGGACAAAGACTTTAACAACACGCTCTTGAATTTGAATTTGTTCAGACGAGACCTGCCATTCTGCCCATCTCCAGCCTTCTCTGGTGGTCTACTTCCTTCCATAGGTGATGTGTATGATAAGCATATGAAGGGTAGGGCAGCAACCCTGCAAGCTTAGGGCTTTTTATCAGAGACCTGGCTCCCTTACCCCCAGATGTGTGATCTGAGCGAAGCCCCTCACTCTGTTTCTCACCTAGTAAACTAAGAATACTGATGAGCTTCATTTCAAAGCTCTCCTTTTCAAAACACCCCAAATCCCAACCGTGCCTTATACTTAGTCAAGAGTGATCCATCACGAGGCTCAGGAGGTGTAAATCACAGTTGCAAGACTGAGTTTTAGGGACCAGTTCCCTAAAGTTGTCCACTGATACCACTGATGCCCCCACTACCAGAACATACACAAATTCAATTATTTTAATTTAAAAACAATCCATCCCTTACAAAAGTCTTAAAAATAACACTTCCTAAATCACATTCAACTTTGTGAGTCTTAAATTCATCAAACAGGAGAGTTCCTTCTACTTCTTTGACATAAACAGGATCTCAAAGGTGAGCTGCTTTGGTCTGTTATACTTTTCACTAGCCATTAAGATCCCTGAGGACACAGAGCCACACGGGATTCTTCTAACACACTGCTGCTGCATAGTAGGCATTTTAGCTAAGCTAAAGAGCTCATTTAAGCTTCAACTGCACTTTAACTTTATGTGAGAAAGTTCAATGCCTTTTATCGTTATCTTTGCTGAAAGTCAATGGGGAACATGAAAAACTGACCTTCCATTTATAAAAGAAGCAAGTCCCAGGGA
Organism: Ellobius talpinus; assembly: GCA_001685095.1. Classification (NCBI taxonomy): domain Eukaryota; kingdom Metazoa; phylum Chordata; class Mammalia; order Rodentia; family Cricetidae; genus Ellobius; species Ellobius talpinus. Next base: position 13,423 of record LOJH01021450.1, on the reverse strand, counting down.
AAATTAATTCAAAGTCTTTTTTTAAGGATATGGGTCATTTATACCAAAAAGGTCATCTAACAGGAAATAATATTTATATGTAATCAATCACACCGTCCAAAACAAGAATATAAGGTATTACGGCCAACTCTCGTTTATCTTTGGCAATGTAGAGAACAAGGATTAAAACAATTTGTTCATGAACCCTAAATCTAATCTAAATTCAACAATAAGGAGCCCATATAGCCTTACATGAAGATAGGGAACTGCACAAAGACATTGTTCCGGAGAAAATGTGATAAAAGTTTATTTTATCCCTGAGACGAAAGACCACACAGCAATCCAACAGAAGTAAAGTGATATTATCCTTTTTTCCCTAGAACTTGTATTAGAATACATGTTCACCAAAGAGTGAGACATGGTTTTGTTGGGGGATGTTTGAATAAGCCCACAAGATGTACAATGAGATGAAAAAGCCACCAGAATTAGGGGCCGATGGATGCAGACATAACTACTCTGTATTAATCATTATCAATATGTGTGTTTTTATCCATGACTTTAAGCTCTACTATAAAGCTATAGCAATAAAAACAGCTTGGTTTTGGCATAAAAACAGACACATGTATCTGTGGAATCGAATCCACATAAATGACACAAATCCACACATCTATAAACAGCTGATTTTTGACAAAGAATCCAAAATTATACAATGGACAAAAGAAAGCATCTTCAATAACTGGTGCTGGAATAACTGGGTGTCAGCATGTAGAAGAATGCAAACAGATCCATATCTTTCATCATGCAAAAACTCAAGTCCAAGTGGATCAAAAAGACTTGAACATACATCCAGTTACAGTGAACATGATAAAAAAGAAAGTGGGAAGTAGCATTGAACACACTGGCACAGGAGACCACTTCCTGAATATAACACCAGTAGCACAGACACTGAGAGAAACAATTAATAAATGGGACCTCCTAAAATTGAAGCTTCTGTTAGGCAAAGGACATAGTCAACAAAACTGAACAGCAGCCTACAGAATGGGACAAGATACTCACCAACACTGCATCTGACAGAGGGCTGATCTTCAAAATATATAAAGAACTCAAGAAACTAGATTCAAAAACCAAAATAATCCAATTTAAAATTGAGGTACAGATCCAAACAGAGAATTCTCAACAGAAGAATCTTAAATGGCCAAAAAACATTTAAGGAATTGCTCAACATCCTTAGTCATCAGGGAAATGCAAATCAAAGCGACTCTTGAGATACCATCTTACACCTATCAAAATGGCTAAGATCAAAAACACTGATGACAGCTTATGTTGAAGAGGAGGTGGAGTAAGAGAAACACTCCTCCACTGCTGGTGGGAGTGCAGACTTGTACAGCCACTTTGAAAATCGGTATGGTGGTTTCTTAGAAAATTGGGGCTCAAACTACCTCATGACCCAGCTATATAATTTTTAGGCATATACGCTAAGGATGCGCAATCATATCACAAGGATACTTGCTCAACTATATCCATAGCAGCATTATTCATTATTGCCAAACCTAGAAACAATCTAGATACCCCTCAACTGAAGAATGGATAAGGAATGGTACATTCACACAATGGAATACTAATTATTCAGTAAAAAATAATATCTCATGAAATTAGCAGGCAAATGGATAGAACTAGAAAAAAAATCATCCTGAGTGAGATAACCCAGACCCAGAAAGGAAATATGGTATGTACTTACTCATAGGTGGTTATTAGGAGTAAAGTATAGGATAATCAACCTACAATCCACAGCCCCAGAGAAGCTATATAACAAAGAAGACCCAAAGAGGGATGAATGGATTTCCCAGGAAAGGGAAGTAGAAAAAATCTCCTGGGTAAACTGGGGGCAGGGTTGGGAGGATGGGGATGGGAACTAGAGGGAGCATGCTGGGCGGGGGCGTGAGAGAGGCAGGTTGGGGGCAGGATGGAGAGGGAGAGTAACAAGAGACATCTTGATGGGGTGGGAGCATTTTGGATTAGGGAAAAACCTGGAGCCAGGGAAACTCCCAGGAACGCACAAGGATGATCCCAACTAGGACTCCTAGCAATGGTGGAGAGGGTGCCTGAACTGGCCTTCTACTATAAACAAAGTAATGACTTTGCTCACTGTCATCAGAGATACTCTATCCAGTAACTGATGTAAGCAGAGGCATGAGATCCACAGACAAGCACTGTGCTGAGCTCTGAAAGACTTGCTAAAGAAAGGAGGAGGGATTGTACCAGTCAGGGAGGGTCATGATGGGGGAACCCATAGAGACAGTTGACCTGAGCTCACGGGAGCTCATGGACGCTGAACCAACAGTCAGGGAGCCTGAATGGGACCAATCTAGACCCTTTGCATGTGTGTGACAATCATGTAGCTTTGTCTCTCAGTAAGCTTCTATCACTGAGAGTAGGACCTCTCCCTGGTGCTTAGCTGGCTTTTGGTAACCTGTTCCCCATGCTGGACTACCTGACCCCACCTCTACATAAGGGGAAAAGCTAGGTCCTGCCTCAAGTTGTTATTTAAATAACATTCTTTTTTCATTTCCTTTACATAACAACCAGTTTTCCCTCCCTCCTCTCCTCCCTTCCTCTCCCCTTCCCCATCTAACCCTCTCCCCTATCGACATTCAGAAAAGGACAGAGCTCCCATAGGCTTGATCATAATTGTCTTTTTAGGCATCAAACTCAATTTTTTTGAAAGTGGATTTGCCAAACTGTGTAATAACTATAATCTAGATTAGAGTGTTACCATCAGCCTGTATACAGTTAATCCCAATTCCCCATCCTCAACCCTATTCGATCCCTACAGTCAAAGTTTTGTCTCTACTGATTTCACCTTTTCGACCTGAAAAACCAAAAGATAATGCAAATTTGTACCTTTCTTCTTTCACTTACACTAAGTCTGAAACTTATCCATGTATCATATTCCAGGAGTCATTCTTTATTATCACTGAATAGCATTTTAATGCATGGATATCGTGTGTTTTGCTTAGCAGGCATTTGGTTTGCTTTTCTCTGGGGACTACTATGAATGAAGCTACTAAGAGTACGTGCTTACCAGACTTTGCATTGACATTTGTGTTTTTACATGAATGGAAAAGGTGGAATACCAAGTCTTTGTGCAGCACACCTCAACATCTTGGAAATCAGGATGCGTCTAATGACATTGGCATTCTTAAGTGGGAAGTTTACCAAGGGACAGGTGGAAAGAAGAAAGGTCAGGCTGGGCAAGGAGAGACAGAGTCATGGAGATAAGGAAGTACCCATCTATCTCAGAGCACAGTCATTACAAGGTGTCCTTCAGGCAAGGTACGGGACAAAATCCCTTCCCTACTCTCCTCCTGCAGAGATCCCCTTTTGGCCAGATCTCCAAGCTGGAAGACCAGAGAGACCATGTATGTTCTTCCAGAGAATACAGAGAAAAGTCCAGAACAGGCAGCAGAAGAGCAATCAGAATACATGCCAGGCCCAGACAGTGGAAGCCAAACTGACCATTTCCTCTTTTTAGTGATACACAAAAATAATGACACATGTCCACTTGGGCACTTTTGATTCGATGAGGTGACGTGCAATCCCAGTTTTGAAAAAGAAAAGTTAATGTTTATATGAATGTACCTGGTATATGACAATGGAGTTCTACAGGGGCTTTTTTGTTTATTCCAGAAGTATTTAAGGAGCTGAAGAGATGGCTCAGCAATTAAGAATATTTGCTGTTCTTATAAGGGACCGGAATTCAGTTCCTAGCTCCCACTTGGTGGCTGACCTCCATAGACACAAGACACACATGGTACACATACATACATGGAAACAAAATACTTATACACACAAAATAAACAGATACATACTTCTATATTTTTCTATACTGTGAAGGTTTTTATATTGGCATACCCTGCTATCAACATGGTTTCTGAACACCAAGTCTTGCTCTTCCTCTTTAAACTTCCATTTTGTCTAACCAACTCCCTTCTGTCCTTCCAAACCCTCTTCCTGTCATGGAGCCCAGTGTTCTCCATTACATTACACTCAGAGCACACTTTAATCAATATATGTTGAACAGAGGGCAGATTCAGCAGTCAACTAACAAGCAAAAATAAATTGGTGCTTAGTGATATTACTGATTTCATTGGCATCTGCCTGCTTTCTTAGCCAAGGTACAAGGAAATTAAAGGCCACAAAAAAGAAAAAAACACTGATTATCAGAGACAAAGATGCAAAGGAGTACAATAGTTCTAGAACAAAAAGTATCAAGTCAAAGTGCAATTTTACAGAAGGAAGTTAGAATCAAACGGTTAAGACTTGGGTCCAGAAACAGGGCTGCAATATTTCAAAAAAAAAGTTCTCATGACAAATATTTAGAAAGGCAAGAAATTTCTAAGTTTTCGATTATAACAAAAAATAGGATAAAAGAACTAATTATCTTAAAAATCCTGAGTTTCTGTGCTCAGCCCTAACCAGGGCATCTGTATCAATCCTCCCAGTACCGAGGATCAGAGAGCATCAAGGAAGAGGAGAGAGAAAGAGAATATAAAACCCAAAGGACGGGGAGGAAGGCTGTGAGATGCCATCTTCAGGACATAACGTGGGCATGGGAGTCATGAAGCTACAGCACCTGTGGTCACGTGCACAAGGTAAAACCAGTCCGGATTCCACCCATTCCCGAGGCACTACTGATAGCTGATAATTGCCGGGGAAGGCAAAGCTTCGCTTTTTGAGACTGTGGCCCCTAGACAGCTTCCCATGAGCTCACGCTCCTGTGCAATATGGGCTGCACTGACTGGACTCAGCAGTTACTGAAAAATAAACAAATACCTGAAGTTAGAAGGGGAATGTGCTGGGGGGGGCAAGTAGAGTTGGGGGAATGGGAGGGTAGAGATTACCATATTTCATTGTACACAAGCATGAAATTCTTAAAAGTAAAGAAAAGAAAAAGATGCTTAAACTGCCCATTTCTCTTTTGAAAGATTCAGACTCCATTACTTTCTTAATATACACAATACCTGTATCTTCATTCAATTTTGTTTAGTTTCGAACACACATGACAGGGATGTACCCTTTAAGTTTTTTCTGTTGGACTACAGAAATTAGATCGATATATACGTGCATTCATGCATACATACATACACACATATAAAAATGGACAGATAGATATTGGGGGTTGGGACAGGGTTTCACTCCAAGCCTCTCAAGTCCAGAGCCTAAAAATCACAATGTATCCCATGCTAACAATGAACTAATGGTGATTCTCCTGCCTCACTCTCCTAAGTACTGGAAATATATGCAGTCATCGAACAAAAATATTTTAATAAGTTTGGCCAGGCGTGGTGGCACGCACGCCTTTTATCCCAGAATTCGGGAGACAGAGGCCGGCAGATCTCTGTGTGTTCAAGGCCAGCCTGGTCTACAAAGAGAGTTCCAGGACAGACTTCAAAGCTACACAGAGAAACCCTATCTCAAAAACTCAAAAGAAAAAAAAGGAATTTAAAAGGCTTGAGATGTCAAATGTCATTTTCTAATTTTATTCAACAGGGTATATCAAATAACCTTTTTAGGAGCTGGGCCTAAATTTTTAACACCATTTGTATTGGGAAACATCTAACGTTCTACACAACTAACTTATAAACAAACTTTTGGAGCCATATCCATCCCTGTGTTAAGGGCTGGTTTTGGCCTGTAAAGTCAGCAGCTCTGTGGACACGCCTGGTAAAAANAAAACCAACCAGCCCAGATGGCTTCTCTGACTCTACGATCCTACTTACTTATCTGCCCATTCACTCACACACGCATGCATGCATGCAGCAAATACGTACGATGTGCCCACTTGAGCAGGGCACTGACTAAAAGTAAAATGTCAGGAACAGAGAGGAGAAACAGGAAATGTTCTAGAGGAGCAAATAAACCAATGATTTAAATACAATGGGGAGAAAATGGCATGAGGAAGTTTGAGGAAAACAGAAAGACACCCCAGAAAGACAGAGCAAGATGGAAAGAAAATTATAAGGGAGTAAGCAGCATTCTGGAAAGCACCAGGGTTGTGACTAAAAAAAAAAAAATTAAAAACTCAATAAGCCATCTGAAGGAAGTGGGGCTGTATTCCCTCAGGTTCCACTGACATACCTTGTATAGATGTAAGGTTTCACGTAAGACATTCGTAGCTGTGTGTTGGCTAGCTCATTCTTTTAACCGTGCAGAATGTGCATCAGTCGGCTACAGCCTGAGGGACTTTTGTTTGAAGCTAAGAATGATCCTTACATTTTTAAATGGTTTTTACATAAAATTTAAAGGTGCTATACTTTATAAAAGAAAGCCCACAGGAAGGAAGTGGAGACAAACGATCCTTTAGATGAGCTTTCTTAGGAGGTAATATCACAGCTAACATTCAGCCATGATGTTTGGTCCTGAAGAGAGAGAGAACCCTCAGTTCCAGAACGCTGGTAGGGCAGAGCTGCACCAGAGACAGCACAATGGGATCTCTGGGGGAGCAACAGGACCTACCTTTAGATTTGTGTGGAAATGGGAGTTTCTGATTCACACGTCTTTTTGTTGCGGGTGAGGGGTCCATAGCATGGCACCTGCTTGTGGCCCGGATGAAAGCTATCCCTCAGGACCACCGTGGATCTGGGTACTAGGGAGGAGAGGAGGCTTATAGCTATAAGGGAAAAGGATGGAACTCAGGTCTGTGAGAGCTGCCAGGTTCCAGCATGTCTGCTTTCTGTCTGAAGAGCGAAAGACTGACTGTGCGGATGGCTGAACTCCTCCCAGGCACGGAAAGATACCAGAAGCTCTGTCATCTAACTTCTTTTTAGAAGATTCAAATCTTGTGACATAAAAATTAGACAAGATTAACATTTTAGGGTCCATAAAAAGTGTTCAGAAATGTTTCGAGTGTCATTTCACTTTAATTGTATCTATTTTAGGGGTACCAGTATGATATTTCCATACCTGCATATTACCTGTAGTCAGTTTTTACTAGAACACAGGTCATGCTTGCTCATTTATACACTACAATGGCTTCCATGGCCAGGGAGTTGAGTGGTCACAGCAGTGACCAGATGGTCGTCATATTTACTATCTGGTACAACACAGAAACGGATTGTTGATTCCTGTATAAGAGACAGACACAGAAGGAACAAAGAGAGGTGGCTCCTGCAACTGAATCTGCCAGCTGAAAAGTGACATGGAACCAAACTCAAGCAGTGATGAGAGCGTGAGGTGGTGAGGGCAGGGCAGGCTCATGACACTGGGCGCTAATTGACAAGGTTTGTGGATGAGATCATGGGTTGTATCAGAGATGACTTTAGGTTTTCTGTTTTGAATCATCATTGAAGATTGTGGCTTCTCTGGCTGCTCTGGAGAATGCAGAAGAGACGCCAGGTACAGTGAGGTACTCGGCTGTCATTTCCAGAGAGATGTCACTAGGCCAACTACTAGGGCATTGGCTGCCTCATGTAATGCAAGGTGTCCACATTCATGCCACTTTGTGCATGGTGCCCTCAATCTCTGTTACTTTAAAGGTGACCAATCACATACTTTCTTCCTTCAGCTGACCCAAAATGGGTATTCTGACCCATCTGATGATAAATAGTAAGCCAAATGTTCAGCTTGGGCAGCGAAGGTATCTTCACCTGTTTGTATAGTTGCATGGCCACTACTGTTTACTATATTTTGACTTTACTATTTAAGAACAACAATAGCAACATAGGAAAAGTGGAAGGAAAGAAAGTTAAAAGCACTGATATGAATAAAGAAGGTCGGCCTCCGAATCAAACATCGCCAGTGTGCTAGACGGCTGCTGTGTAACAATCTGTACACTGTAAATATGTATTAATCTCATTGCTCAATAAAGAGCTGGCTGCTCTATAGCTGGGCAGAAAGAGATTGGGCAGGAGAGCCAGGCTAAGAGGATGTTGGGAAGAAGAAAGGTGGAGTCTGGGGAGTCACCAGCCAGACACAGGGGAAGCAGGATGTGTACTAAATGAGGTAACAAGCCATGAGCCATGTCATAGAACTTAAATAAGAAATATGAATTAATTTAAGTTTTAAGAGCTAGTTAGTAATAAGCCTGAGCTGTTGGCTGAGCATTTATAATTACTATTAAGCCTTTGTGTAATTACTTGAGAACAGCTTGCAGGACAGAAACTTCAGCCTACAGACAGTCATTAAATTTAAGCTAATGAAAACACTGTCTACAATGAGAGGAAAATACAAAATAAAAGAAACAGGTACACAATTTTGGGGGAAAAAATTGAAGATGCTACTAACAATGTTTTTACACACATATCCCAAAGCCTTCTAGAATATGTTAGTTTTGTGCACTGAAATACTTGACATATTCTCAGGAACTCCTGTCTGCAGATGGTATAAAGGTCCAAAAGAAAGAAAAGAACCGATGAAAGGAGCATGGTAAGAAAGCCTACGTGTGCTGGAGAAGTCGTGCTGACAAGCAAAGCCTCTGGAGCCCACCAGGGAAATGGAATTATGCAGAAACCAGGAAAATTAGCAATGTCAAGACAGAAAAGAGTTGAGACCAAAGAACTGAGCTTCAAGAAAAAAATATAGATGACCCATTTCAAAGACATCCACATCTGATGTACCTCTCTTCTCACTCTTAGGGATTTGATCTGTTATCTCCTAATCTCACATCTCTCAAGATGAACCACAGCTGGCTTCAGCCAATGCTCACACTGCAAGATGCCTGGCCAGGGCAACAGATTGGCTCATAAGGAACCCAGCCATTCAGTAGAATGCATATAGAATATATAGTGAGGACTCAGATTATTTTTCCTCTTTTCCTGGTGTGATAATGTGTTACCTAGGACTGTGTAAGAACTCACTTCCAGAACAGGGGAAAGTACAGAGCTGAGGGCTGAAAGATGAATGATTATCACAGAGGAGCCTAAAGATGCTACAGAGAACTCACGAGTCCAAAGGGAGCTCAGCTCTCTGCTGGGTTATGCTGACAGTGGATCCAGCCTCACCTCAGATCAGCACCCAACTCAGGAACCTCATGATTCAGGATGGACCATTCGTTTTAAGCCCATGAAAGTTGATTCAACAACAGAAGGGAAGGAATTTCAGGTGATCGAGGGTCAGTAACGATCTTAAGAAAAGCAGCTGCAGCGGACAAGACACACATTAGATGCGGATGCTATAAGAAATATGAACAAAAGGGGCAAGTTTCAGCAGAACTCAAAGAAGGACGAGTGTGAGCATCACTTCTCCGTTTCCCCTAACTGATCTGCTGGTTTACTCTGGCTGCAGCTATTCACCCCATATTTCAAGATACACGACACCTCAGTCGAATCTAAAACCTGACAGCGGGGTCTAGAAGGGAGAAAAGCTGAAGGAGAAAGAAGGAAAGCGGGTAACCGTGCAAACCTGGGACAGAAAGTCTCTATTTTCCGGCGCCCGGACCAGAGGAAATCTGTAACAGAACTGTCTGGAAGGGAGCCCTGAAAGGCAATAAAAGAGATTCGCAGATGAGTTTCATCTTCAGGAGTTTTACTGAAGACATTAAAAAGAGAAAAGATCAAAGTGTTCAGGCCTGGGAAGAAGAAAGCTCAGGGATGCATTAACAAGGGGCTCCCAAAGCTTACTAAAGCACCTTACATGGGACCCCCCTCACCAAATTTGAAAATATAGAAAGACTAGCTGGCAACTCCAAATACTGAAAGCGATGGATTTTCTACAAATAAAATTACTATCTCCAGCAGCAAGGTATAAGACTGTGAAATTCTGAATTCCTACTGGTAGATAATGCAGGCACAGCCTTTTGAACTGCTCAGGGAAAACCTGTAGTGCAGCAGGATTCTAAGGCCCCCGCCATGCTGCCTGACCTCTGAGAGGTCAATGAAATGTGAGAATGTTTTATAATCTTTCCCACAGTGTGTCATAGGCTCGAGGAACCATGGGCTTCGCACCGCAAATTCTCAGGTCTAATGAGGAGTTTGAACCAACCATACATGAAATGATCTATCTGTGAAAAAATGCAGAATTGTGATAACTGCCTGTATGAAGATCTCTGATAGATATGAACCCTGGGTCAACTTACACCAGAGCTGAACTGTTTAACTGTCTACTGAAATTCAACCTAGCAAATCTGGGTACAAGTGGGAGATTAGCAGAGTTCTCACATTTTAATATAGATACTTGGCATGCATGCCGTACTGTGGGCAGAGGGGAGGATCAAACCCAACGATATCAATAAATACATGTTTAACACCTTTATCTGGACATTCAAATCCACTGCAGGCAAGCACACTTTCTGTGGAGGGAGAGGGCCTGAGAGATGACAGAGACAACCTGCCCCCTTAAAAATTAGAAAATCCTTAGCCCCAAGCAAAGTCAATACCCCATTTCTACCTCTAGGTCACACTTCCTAATTCATAATGTATGTGGAGGAGATTCCATTACCTTTTCGGAGACCCAGTTCCATGCTATATCCTGAACCCAATCCCATCCTCACAGGGTCGCAGGACTGAGAAGAGAAGGGTACCTGCTGGCTCTATCTGAACATGGGGTGCCAGTGTGACCTAAGAACATGTTCCTACACCTAGGGACTTTCATTCCAAAGCAAATGATCTCTGGACTGGTGTTTCTATTCCTTGACCGAAAGACAAAGGCACCCTGATACAATTAAAGCGTGCACACTTTTCATGAAGGCTTCAGCCTCAAAATGTGGCTACAGAGCCGTTCACAGACAGGCTATCAATCTGGACAGATTCACGTTTATTTTTGTTTAAAGTTGAGAATAGGACTGGTGTCTGTCACTGTGTGCCGTATACACAGTGACATCTTTCAAGCTACAGTTAAACTACTAGGCAGTGCTGGGACCCAAGCACAGGCTTTCTGCCATGCCAGCAGGCACTGCGGAAGAGGAAGCAGCAGAGGAAAGCATGCACTTTGGGCCCAAACTAAGGACTAGCAGAGGGGAATTCGGCACGGGCAGGCTGAGGCTGTGCCTTCGGCCACTCTACGCCAGACTACCTCTCCGAGGAAGGGAGAACTTGGAAAGGCAACTGGGGTGGTTTCTGAAGATCTCTTAGGTCACTAGCTCTGTGATTTGAACTTGGTTTCATCGGGATGAATGCTTCCACCTACACAGCCACAGAAACGGTGCATATCCCCTGAACAAAGCTGAGGGCAACGCCTGGGTGCTTAAACCAGTACGGCCACCCCGCACAGCAACAGACCCCCACTTCTGCTCTGCTAACATCACACTCACCTCCTCGCCTGCCGAGAACAGGCCTTACCAGGCCTGCAGTTCTCTCTCGGCCTGTCTCCAGGGAGAAACGCTTTTATTTGTCAAAGCAAAGTATCTTGCCACACATGAGTAATCTAAGAAACTGGCTGAATTCTACAACATGGCTGCTTTGCAGGACTGCAGGCACATGTCCTCCTGTGCTAGATGACAAAATGAGAACCTAACTGGGGGGCTTTGGCAGGGGGTTCGGACAGGGCTTCAAGTTTAAATCTTCAGACAGCCATAGTCTGGGAAATGTTTGATCCTTCAACAGGCCTACTTCTGTGCAGTTTGGTCTGACGTCAGTAGAGGGGACCTGAGCAGGGACCATGGCCCTGAACAGTTTCCAGAGAGGGGTCTTAAGATTATAAAGTCATACTACGCTGCTCACTGAGGAGCCTGAGTGTTTGAAAACAAGCATGCAATTCTGTTCAGACTGGTGCAGGCAAGACTAGAAGATGCAATTCCTGCTCAGAGTCCTTTTGTGAGAGGCGATTATGCAATTCAACCATGTCCCCATGCTCTTTGTAAAGTGTGAATCAAATTTTCTGTCAGGGAACAGTATTTTCCACACTCATGTAGAGAATAATTTGAAAAACCCTGGTGGCTTGCCAGTTTTTAAAAATTCTGACTCTGTGTGACAAGGGAACGTGTCAAGTTTTGCCCAGAGCTCTGTGCCACTCTCCAAATGCCAGGAGATGGAACTCAGTGGGTGGCTGCTTCTTGGTGACACTGATGGTCACCACTCAGTGTGACCTTCAGCAGAGGTGAATCCACAGCTAGGATTCTCATTCCAGAGCTTAAGGCTCTAGGGATGGAAAGAGGCCTGAATCCCTGACCTCTCTGAGGGAGCATTTCTACAGTAAAATGCTACTGAGCACATTTCTAAGCAATGCATGTTTGTTTTTACATAAATTACATGCTTGCGCTACAGCCAGGCTATGTGAATCTTAAAATATACACAAAAGTGCCATTTCCAAAAATGACATGAAAAAGTAAATAAGATGGCAGGGGTTTTCTTCTTGCACTGAACTCGCCCCTGACCTGACCCCAGTGTCCTTACCTCACAGATTCAGATGCAAGGCTCTCGTGCAAAGGAATACCTCCGCCAGAACTCACACACCCCGACTTTCAGATCAGCTCCTCCCTAGAGTCTCCCAGAAGGGTCTCTGTCACCTCCTTCTGTAGCATTTGGCAGAACATGATGTCTCATGGTTTGTCATTACGCTGGAGGGGACAGGTTCCTGGCATGAATGAATGTGTGTCAGGGATGCTAAACATCCCGCAACTCCAACAATGCCACACACAGAACTCTCCCATCCCAAGTGACCAAAGAGGCCCTGTCTGGAGACACACTCAAGATGGGACTCCATAAACAACGAGTCTGTGTTGTTTTCATTGCAGCTGCCATCTTTGAGTCCTTAGAAACCACACTCATTTCCTTCCACTTCTCTCTCCAAGGCTAATAACAATATTAGGGTTTTTTTTAATTAATAGAGTTATTGTAAAGAATTTTCTGAAACTTCATGGTTGTTTGGATAACATCCTTAATTTTTGAAATACAGCTTCACAAAATATTTATGAGTTTATTTGTAATAAAGAAGATTTCTGGTGACACAGAGAAAATATAGACAAAAAAGTCAATGTAATAAAACACCATGAACAGACTTAAGTTTTCCCAATATTTATCTCTCAAACTTAAGATCATTTAATTGATGTGGATAAAAATTGTGTAATTTATTTTTATTTGTATAAAAGTCAATGTCAATTGTTTGTTAGAAAAATAAACAACTCTCTAAATCTTAAATTTTAGATATAAACTATTTCTATATATTAAACTCTTTATGCCAAAATAAAACAGATGATTTAAATGTACTTTTCTAGCTATATATTTTAATGTTACTGCAAATATCTTTGACAAATATTATCAACATTTATTTTATTTATAAATATTAGTGTTCAGTAATGTTTTAGAAATTTTCAGTATGTTTTAGAAAGAAAAGAATTTCGTGACTATATCTACACAATTTAAAAGATTGTTATGACTGTTATCTGTTTTTTAGATCTAAACAAATTTTGGTAAATTGCTTTCAAAGTCAATCATTAAAACAACTCTCATCTTTACAAAGTCTCTTTATACCTATAAAAATTCATCCAATTATTTTAGCATTAATGCAAATT
>LOJH01021449.1:7588-20308 GCA_001685095.1 Ellobius talpinus | reverse complement strand
GAGAGAGAGAGAGAGAGAGAGAGAGAGAGAGAGAGAGAGAGAGAGAGACTAGGGACCCACTCAGTATGACCTTATTTAACCGGTTACAGCCACAAAGACTGTATTTCAAAACAGACTGCATACTTAAGAGTTGGGACTTCAACTATTTTTTTCATGGAAAGAGGAATAATTAGTCCATAACATCCCACCACAGCAAAATTACAGTTTCACCCAAGATTATATGGTTCACAAAATCTCAACTATTCATCTTGTCTTTACATAAAAAGGTTTCCTATTCCCTGCATGTGTGTGTATATACATGTACAAACCTCAGAAGACTACCCATCAATATGCTGATAGAGGTCACCTCATAGTTAACAGATTATGCATTATAGAGTTTTATAACTTACTTATTTAATTGCTTATATAATTTTAATCATTTAAATAAATTTCTATATGACTTGAGTGTTTAAATGTTACCCTGTAATGATTTTGTAACATCAACAGCGAATGTGTTTGTACTAGTCTTTGAATCCAAGGCCTCATTCCTGATAAATTCCTCCTCACTGCTTGCATGCCACCACCTAGTTCTAGTTTCTGGTGTTCTGAGGCAAACCTTTTAAACAGGCCACCATTTTCCTACTGCTGGGAGGTGCTAAGGACAAACACTTAGCAAACAGAAAACCTGCCTGTTTACTCACTTGGGTATATGGATTTTTCATGTCTTAATTTAGCTGCCTCTTGTAAGTTGAAAAGGAAAGGTTCTTGCTTTTATCTCCTCATTAAAAATAGATCCTTTTATGACAAGGGACTGGAGCAACCATGAGTCACCCCCGCCACTGTGTGAGGTGCTGGTGTTGGCTGGGAGAGCAGGGCCCTGAGATAGCACTTAGCCACCCTATGACTCCCTGGTGTCTTGTCATTTCAGGAAGTTGGACGCTTTCATCTATGACGCAGCCGTCTTGAATTATAAGGCTGGGAGGGATGAAGGCTGTAAACTGGTGACCATTGGGAGTGGGTACATCTTTGCCACCACGGGCTATGGAATTGCCCTCCAGAAGGGCTCACCCTGGAAGAGGCAGATTGACCTGGCTCTGCTGCAGTTTGTTGGTGATGGTAAGTAAGACCCTGCGGAACCTTGTACTTGACAAGGTAAGGCTCAGAATGAAGAATGTCAGCAAGTCCCTTAAAATACCCAGGCCAGTCTCCTTACACTACAGAATGCAGATTTTTGGGATCCCAAACCTAGGCTAGCTTTAGGAGCATTTCTGCACAGCGTTACAGAAACCAACTACAGCGTGAGTCAGTTTTTCATTGCTATGACAAAATACCCAGAATAAGCAACATAAAGGAGAAAAAGATTACTTTGTCTTGTGGTTTCTGAGGTTTCCCTCTATGGTCCAGGTGCTTGTAGGCCTGTGGTGGAACGGCGTATTGTGAGGAAAGCTGCTGAGCCTATAATGACCAAGCTGTGGCAATGGGGGTAGGCCAGTGTGCAGCCCTCAAGGGCAGGTCTCCTGTGACCCAGTTCTTCCAACAGGCATCATGTCTTAAGTTTTCCATCATCTCCCAATACTCCATTAACGTATAGATTCGTAAATTGGTTGATGAGCTATTGTTAGGATCAAACACTTCCCAGAATGCCTGTCTCAGAAAACAGTTGCATAAGGATCCAAGCATTCAAGGGAAGACTTTGAGGGCTGGGGCATTTAAGATCCAAACCATAACATTCCAGCTCCATTTCTGTTGCTGGGATGAAACACCATGACCAAAAGCAATATAAAGGAGGATAAGGCTTATTTAACTCACTATTCCACATTACAGTTCATCACTGGGGGAATCAAGCAGGAGCTCAATGATCCAGTTACATCAAAGAGCAGAGAGAGGATATTCCATCCTGGCTTGCTGGTTGCTTATGTTAAGCCAGTTTTCTGCACTTTGCGGAGCTCAGGACTGTATTCATGAAATAGTACTACTCACATTCTTAGGTGAGTCTTCCAACCTTAATTAACAATCAGGACAACCCCACACAGGCATGCCCATGAAACAACTGATCAAGATGGTTTTTCAGCTGAAACCCTCCTCTCAGGTGATTCTAGGCAGAGTCTAGTTAGCAGAATTAACCAGCACACTCTCTAAGTCCTGATGTCTGTTCCCTACATTCCAAAGTAGGGAAGCATTCTTCATAGGTTTAGGATTAAAGGAAGACTTCTCTGGACCTATGAACTGCCGAGCTAGTCAGGTTCCACTAACGTGGTGGTTCTCAGTCTCTTTTGGAGGAATAAAAAGAGGAATTCTCTAGAAAAGGAAAACTCCATGGTTTCCAAAAGCATTCCACTCTTCTGCAGCTTAACATGCAAACTCACTGCAGTCCCTCCTCTCACAGGTTTACAGCGTAATGCAATTGGGGCCGTTTTCATCCACACTGCCCAGTGGGCTACCTGGGCCTACACTGGATTTCCTCTTGCCTGCCCTTCTCTACTGTGTCTGCTGTCTTCATGACTTTTTTCACTGTTGTGATCAAACATCAGACAATAGGCAGCTTAGGGCCCATCATGGCAGCAGAATTTGGAGACTGGGCACATGGCATCTACACACAGGAAGCAGAGAGGGACCAGGAAGTGGAGTGCTCTTTGACTCATTTCCTGCAGCAAAGTTCCACCTCTAGAAGATCCGCAACCTCCCCCAAACAGTGTTAGCAGACAGGGCCCCAGGGTTGGTATACGTGAGCATGGCGTGTACATTCCACATCTACCACAGCAGCTGGTGGTCTCGCCACGTCTCTTAGCATGATGTGATGGCTTTAAATGGCCTGCCCTCTGAGCCATAGTTTTTGTCTGGGTGGCTGATGCAAAGACAGGAAGTAGAATGCAGACCTAGAGCACAGGCTGGTACTCCCTCAGTGTGAGACACAAAAGCTCAGGGTGAGGGTTAGGAGCCCCACTCAAAAATGGACGGAGGCTATAGCCAGACACATTACAGGCTGTGCCATGCTCTGTATAGCGGAGAGGATAAAATACAGCAACCACGGTAGTTAAACATGATATTGAAATGAGCAAAGGTTTATGCATGGTTGATGTGGGTTCAAATGGAGTTTACAATTCTTTGTAGTTTTCCTTCTTTCTCGGCTTACAGAATTAAATTTTTAATTTTTACAGTGCCATCAAATATTCTAGATGTGTTTTATATTTACCTCTCAAATCAGGCCATCTGGTTTTCAGGATTCCCTATAGGGCATTTGTTTCTTCCTCAGATCACTGGCCATGTTCTATGTTGTGTAACTGTGACTTGTGGCTGTGTTGGTCGGGCTATTGCTGTGAAATCCCAGAGGCACACAGCAAGATGCCTTTACTCTTCTGATAGAGGTGCAAATGGAGTGGACAAGCCCTGATTCAGGGTTGGATGAGTTTGATGGAGATCAAGTCAATGAGTCAAGTGTTTGACCTCTGCCACATGCATGTTGATTATGGGCTTCAGGCAGGCTGTTACTAGTCACCTTGGAGAAGGTATTTTCTTCCCAAATGAAACACTTTGATGTGAATGGACATGTGGTGGTTCTGTAATTGTCTTCTAATATTCTCCTATCCAAAACAAGGAAAATGGTAAACCCCCAAGCCCAGCGTATTGGACATATGTTTCTTTATGGGAAGAGAAAGGACAAGGGGAATGAACACTGTGATGACCCTGGAGCTTTGGTGACAATTTTTCCATTCCTCTTCACAGGCTGACCTCGTTCCCACAGAATCCTGAATGTAATAGGCAATTGATCATTGAAGGGTTGAGTGTGTAAAGACATATATGGATGAGTGCTTGGTGTCAGGGTATCTTTATTTCATTTGACTTGAATGCGATGGGTGTCTGTCAAATGATGGAGCTTTAACCTGTCCCTGTTCGCAGTTGTCTCTCCTGTAGCATCTATTGTAAAACTGCTGGCATCTGTAGAGCACAGGGTTTGCCAGTCGGCATGCTTGATCATACGGATATTCTTTTAGTTTACCTCAGAACAACCGCTTCATTCCTACTTCACAAAAGCGGAAGCTGAAGTTCATGGGACTCGTGACTTCCTTTGTCTGTGATGATAGCTCTACTTCAGGGAATTTAATCTAGAAAGCACCCAGTTAAGCAAAAATCCCATCCTTTTTATTTTCCTAAGATGTCTGACAAAGTTGATTGATTGGACCCTCGATGTTAATAGGCACTCCAGGAGGAAGTGACTCAGTGCATATCTGAACTAAATCTATGTTTGCTCTTCTTACAAATACTTCCGTAAAATTACCTCTTATCCCCAGTTACTCATTTGTGTATAGGTACAGATATATTTACATGATAAGCTGGGAAAATGAAATGAGAGAGCACAGTAAAGAACTTAGCTTAACACAGAACCTGCAGCATAATATGCTTTAAAAACAAAAGCTGTCATCTCAATCATCTCTATTGTCATTATAATCATCATCTTTTTTATAATATAATCATCACAGTCAGTATAACCAAAATATTCTTCTTTAGCATTGTCATCATCACTACCACCACTGACATCATCAACCACCAATGTCAGCATCATTATCACTACCAATATCACCACCATTACTTCCCCACCGTCTTCATTAACAAGAACACCAATATCAACACTATCATCATCATCATCCTCACCATCACCATCATAATTTTAATTGCATCAGCACCAGCAGCATAATCACCAACACTTTCACCCTCATTATTATCACCACATTGCTACTATCAAAATCATCAGCCTCCAAATAATTATCATCACCACATCATTTGCATTGCCACCATCATCTACCCCAAGAATTAGGATCAGAAACTCCAGCATCATGGGACCATTGGTTCCCATAATCACAATCACCATTGACATCACTATAATCACCATGTTCATCAACTTCATTTCTACCACCACAATCATCACCATCTTTCTCCTCAACATCTTTCCCCTCATCTACCATCACCATCCATCCATGTATGATGTTTATGTTCAGTGCAGCTCAGTCAGTGATATGTTAGCAATAATACAGCTGGGTTACATCCCAGAAACAACCTGGTGGCACTGAACAAGGAATCATCTTCCTTGCAGCATTTTGAGATGCTTACATATAGAGCAATGAGTTCTTATAATTTATATCCTGGCTCTAGATGCTTACATACAGAGCATTGGGTTCTCATAGTTTTTGTCTTGGCTTGAGATGCTCGCAAGCATTGAGTTCTTATAGTTTATTTCCTGGCTCTAGATGCTTACATATAGAGTATTAGGTTTTTATAGTTTATGTCTTTGCTTGAGATGTTCATATATAGAGCATTGTGGGGTTTTTTGTTCTTTTATTCATGGTTTTTCTGAGACAGGGGTTCTCTGTGTAACAGTCCTAGCTGGCCCATAACTAGCTCTTGTAGACCAGGCTAGCCTTGAACTCACAGAGATCCACCTGCCTCTGCCTCCTGAGTACTGGGATTAAAGGCATGCACCACCACCACCTGGCAAGCATTGTGTTTTTATAGATAGTTTATGCCCTGGCTCGAGATGCTCACATATAGAGCATGGGGTTCTTATAGATAGATGATAGTTTATGTCCTGGATCATTGCTTTCCCAGTCACACTGCTGGAGTTGGGAAATGTGTCTTTTCAGTTTCATCTTCAGAGGCCATCTGGAAGCAAAGACATGGGAGAGAAAATGATGTTGCTCCAGGGGGCATCTTAAGATAATCTTCCCGGAAAGCCATGTCCAATTCTGAATGTCTCTCTAGGAGTAAATACATGAATTAACACAGCTGCATAAATATTTCACTTATCTTATGCAGTTTCAGCAGGATTAATTATGCTCTAAAATTAGACCTGTAAAGAGCACAGTGCCAAGCAGTACCTAATTATTATTCATCCTTTAGAATGGAGTGTTTATCTCTTGTTATAGAGTAGCTCCAGTGGACGATTATGAGTCTAATGAGTGTCAAAAGTATTAAAAAAATTACTAATGGGCTGTGTAAATATAATCTCTGAGTGAAGTGTTTGGTTATAGGCTGATCTCTTACGAAAAATCTACCATTCACCTCCCTAGGAAGAAAGCTACTAATCTATGTCTAGAGATGCACAGGACTCCAGTAAGTCTTTGCCTCCTTTCTCTTGTCTGTCCATGTCCCCTTTGGGTCAGTGGGATATGCCATAGGATCTTTAGTTCCTAGGTCAAAAAGTTCCTAAGTGCCTTTTGATCCCATCACTATCAATACTGAATATCTATTGAGGAATATCACTGCTGATCCAAGACAAGGGTCTTTTCTTCTTTTCTTCATGGCACCCACAGGTGGTTGATAATGTATACATTTAAAAAGAAACATATTTATAATAATTCATCTACAAACATGTATCAAAATATGTAGACTATATACACATATGCACTTTTATTGAATATATTGGCTAGATAAGAGATTCACCAAATATCTATGGAACACTAGATCTGAATGAGAATGAATGGGAAGATTAAGTCATGAAGAAACATGGATTAGTGAGATTTTAGACAAAGCAAAGAACAGAGCAGAATTCATAGGAGTCTTGGAGCTGTACTGACCAAGCAGCTAGTAAAAATCTGAGGCACTCAATATTCCCCTGGCACCTGAAAGATGACATAACTGAGCCCAGAAGCTTACTGAGCCTGTCACAGTAAGAATGGCCTTTCCTGCTTCAAAGTGGAGGTGAGAAAGGGACCTCTTGGTGCTTCTATGGCTCTTGAATTTTGTGATTTTCATCATGATTCTGGGATTTGGAAGGACAAGGAATATTATAGAGGTCAAAGCTGTCTGGTATACAAAAGCCAGTAAAAAAGACATTGAGAGGCCATACACAATGAAACACATCTCCAGTCTCAGCCGTGAGGATGTTGAGGCAAGAAGAAAGAAACCAAGGGCTTTGGGTATAGTACAGTGGGGTGCAAGTCCCTGGGTTCTGTTCCCAGGAAACCAAGAAGAAAGCAAGGGCATGAGAGTGTATATTATTGTAAGCAAATGGTGCTTAGAACATGAGAGGCCCTAGTGGATGGCTCAGCGTCGTGCCAAGCACATCATATATACTATGATAACACTATAGACCGTTCTGGGGTGCGTCTTATCTATGCATTTGCAGTATAGGAAAGTGAGGCTCAGACTTCAAAAACAATCATCCAGGAGTCTTGTTTAGAGCAAAGATTTCATTGGATAAGGCCCGAGATTCAGCATTTTTAATCATCTCCCAAGCAGTGATGCTATAGCCAACGCCTTGTATAGAGTATTAGATGTAAAACTCAACCAAGTTTATTTGCACCATTATGATTTCAAGTGAAATCTTGAAACAATGATTCTTGACCTGTGTGTCACAACCCACAAAGAACATCAGAAAACAGGTATTTGTATTAAGATTCACAGCAGCAGCAAAGTTCCAGTTGTGAAGTAGCAACGAAATAATTTTATGGTTGAGGTCAGCACAACACAAGGAACTATATTAAAATTTTGCACCATTAGGAAGGTTGGGAACCACTTCTGTAAAACATCTTGACCAGGCTAGAGAGATGGCTCAGTGAAATGCTGCTCCAGCAGAGGACCAGAGTTCAGTTCCCAGCAGCCACATTCTGCAGCTCACAACCGCCTGTAACTCCAGAACCGATTACTCTGATTGCCTTCTTCTGGCTGCTGCCGCCACACGTAAGCACATATCCACATGGAGGCACACATACATATATATATAGAAATAAAACATCCTGGCCACAGCAGCCAGGTCACCTTAGCTAACAGTATTTTATTTCTTCAGGAAACATTTAATGTTTATCTATACTTGTTTGCATTTTACTCTATTTTCAGACTTGTGGATTTCCACTTAAGCTCAGAAATGTGTTACTCATCCCCAGTACACATTAAGCCCACCGAATAAATGAAAATAAAAATACAAATAATCACATTAATATATCATCACAGGTTTTATACATTATTTCTATGGTATAATCTATATTTAGGTACATAAAATAAAATTTTATGGGAAATACTTGGAAGATATGACACATTTCTGTTGTTTATGTATTTGTATAAATAAGGTCTGGGGAATGGCTTAGTCAATAAAGTCTATGGTGAGCAGGCATAAGAGTTTGAATTGAATCCCTAGTGTCCATGTAAAAAGCCAATCCCCAGTGTTGTGGGGGTTGAGATGCAGACCCTGCGACTCAATGATAAGCCATCCTAGGTAATTGGAGATCTTCAGGTCTCAGTTACAAAATACAATGTGGATGGCATCTGAAGAACACTAAGGTTGAACTCTTACCTTCGTACTCATACTCACAAACGTGCGTGCATGAACCTACACAGGTGTGACCATGCAAATACACGCACACAAAAACAATAACATGAAAGTTGTGACCAAATCAATGAAATTTTCTGGAACTCTCCCAGGCTTAATAAATGATCCTTGTCATTTAAGCATGTATGATAGTTGTCATCTATGAAATGTGTGTGTGTGTATATATATATATATATATATATATGTATACATTACATAGATTAGATGGCTGCACTAAACACCTCACACTTTTATTTGGCAGCTTTGGAAAATTGTTTTAAAATTGTACATGAATTGAGGGGACCACAGTTATGTGTATTAGTAATTTAAAGGAGTAATTGCTGTAGGATTCTACCGAAATTCTGTCCTAGAGTTTTGGGTAAGCCATCATATTGGTGCTCAGAAATCCTGAAGTAAGTAAGGACACAGTAAAGGGGAGCAGGTTGAACGGAAGGTTCTCAGCTTTCTCAATGCTACCACCCTTTGAATATGGCGCCTCATGCTGTGCTGACCCCAACTATAAAATTAGTTATTGCTTCATAACTGTAATTTTGCTGTTATGAATCATAATTTAAATAGCTGATAAGTGGTATATCTTATATGTGACCCCCCAGAAGGGCCGAGACCCACAAGTTGAGAACCACTGCTCCAAGTGGTTCACTGTTGACATCCTCATTCCTTGTTTGTCAGCTATTCTTCCTTTGAAGGACATGGTGGGGTGCTTTTGACAGTTAGGGACTCCCTGCTGCCAGCTGGAGTGCAGAGTGTTCCTGTAACTGGAGATGTTCTTTTTGTAGCTAATTAGGACTTTCATAAATTGCTCTGGACCACTGGATGAGCTGCTAATATCTTCGACACTGCCCCAATCCAACTTCCAAGCTTAATTTCCTTGGGTGGAGCTGGACACCCTGCGGTGTGACTGGCAATGACCACACATGCCTCCACTCTGAGGAATAACACAGAGGTCTTTTCAGGCTGTTGCCTTGGCTGGCTCAGAAGGATGTGAACATGTGGGCAAAGGCAGCCCCTGTATATCCTCCACCCCTACTTATTGCTGAAATGCTGCCATTTAGATTTTTAGGCAAGCATAGACTCTTTGATGCTGCCTCCTTGAAAAATGGAGTTCCTTTTAACTCTCCTCTGACCTTGCTTATAGATTTGAATACAGTCCCATCCTTCAGCCTTCTGCTTCCCAGAAAGACTCCCTTAAAGGCAGGTACCTCTCCCCTCACCTTGCTGACCGCTGAGCTCATATCACCCCGTGGGACTCAGCAGCGTAAGCAAAGCAGAAGAGAAATGGTGAAGGCTCTGTAATTTCCGAGCCCTGGAACCCGAGTGCCGGTTTCCTCATCCTTAAATTCGATTCCTTTAAAGGTTAAAAGTTAAACAAGTATAAAGTAATTCAACGAGTCAACACTGATGTTTAAAAAGATAATTTTGAGTTCCTTTACTCAGGACAAACAAGAACGGTTTACCAAATCCATGGACATAGCCATAGAGGGGCAGTTTGTAGCAACGAATGCCTGCAGTTTCAAAAGTAGTGGCTAGAGAGGCGGCACAGTGGCAGGAACACTTGTTGTGCAAGCTCGAGGACCTGGCTATAATCCCCACACCCCCACACCTCCACACCCACACCCCCACACAGTTGGTGAAGCCATTCTTACTGTAACCTGAGTGCTGGGGGAGAGGGTAGACATAGCAGGATCAGTGGCTCTTGTGGCATGTATGTGTTCATACACACACACACACACACACACACACACACACACGGTAATATCAGAAAGACTAGCTCATTGCCTGGCACATACTTTATGTGTTCTTTTTTGGGACCTCTTCATGTTCTCTGGCCCTATGAGAGACCTGGTTCTGAATCCCTTAAGGGTGGACAACATTTATGTTCACGTGTGTTGTGCTTCCCTTTCTTCCACTGAACTCACAGATGACCTCTGCACATCAGGTGCTCACTAGATCCATTCAGTGAGATGGTATAAGATATGTTTGCAGGGCTTGTTTGATCTACCAAAAATTTCCTCTAATCAATAAGTGTTTTCTTTTTCAAGGAAAGAAATTTGATGCTCATATTATTCATAGTTCCTATGACCAATACCTGACAACAAGCAACTTCAGGGAAGACAGATGTGTTTTGGCTTGAGAGGAGACAGACCACTGTGGCAAGGAAAGTCTGATAGCAGTGAGGATGTGTGGCAGCTTCCTCTCCTCTGAGTGTCCCTAGAAGAGAACAAACTGAAGGCTGAAGCAGACAGAGCTTGGCCGAAACCCTCCAAGCCATGCCATCAGTGTTGAGCAAATTAATTTGTCTGAGTCCCAGTTTCCTCATCTTTAAATCAGAATTGCTTAAAGGCTAAATGTTCAAACAAGTGCAAACTGCCTGCTTCTGGCCCCGCCCCTTAGAGGACCTGCAGCCACCCACAGTGGGACCACCAGTCAGGAACAAGTTTCAAGCACCTGAGCTTATGAACATCTTATGTTCAAATCACAAGTGCTTGCAAGGAAAAAGATGTGGGAGGTAATCAGTGAGCCACGGCCCAGTGTCCCAGTCCTCTGGAACTGCTGCATTGACTGTAAGGCAGGAGCATTCCTCCACTGTGTTATCTGTGTATAATAATGTCAAATACCCCTGGTTTATTTCATCTTCCCAACACAATTATCTTGATAGTTGTGCATTCCCTGCCTTTTATGACTGAAGAGACTTATCAGTTGTTGACATTAGTCTCACACCTGGGGCTCTAAAGCCAAGAAAGACAAGGCGTGGCCTTACCTATGGTTGTATGAGAGTGGCAAAGTTTAGACTAAAACCATGGTTTCCTGCTTCCTAGCCCAAACATGTGCTAAACAAAACAGAGGGGAAAGAAGCCATATGGTGACCCCTTGCCTTGTTACTTTGGAGGAAGACTTGGTGTCTGGGACCAGAGCAAGGAGTAAGGGGCACAGATGGCATTGAAGTTTAGAGCAGCCAGCAACCCAATTAGCATCAAGAAACCACCAGTATAAAGAACAATGTTGTTTCCAGTCCCTTCCCTCCCAAAGCATAGTGTGAACAGATAGGAAGGTGAGTGAACAGAAAGCTCATCTGGCTCTTCTCGGGCAAGGTGTCATCAATGGGGTGATAGGCAGGCCCATACCAAGTCCTCAAGCATACACATGCACTTACCTTCTCTAGCTCCTCCCCCTTCCTTTCTCATTTTCATAAATCAGTTCTATTCATCTCACTTCACAGGTTCCATGAAAATCTCCCACAACCTCCCACAACAATTCACCTCAGTCTCTGTCCCAAGGAAGGGTCCATGAGATCGAGCTACTGTACTCCACCCTTGACCTCTGTTCTTACCTCACTGGTGCATGGTTTAGCTCACGGCTATGGCATCATCAGAAAAAGAGCTGGGGATGATATGTGCAGTTCCATTTCAGACAGACTTTCTGCTAAACTGGGTCGAACTCCCTCTGTGTTTTCTGCCAAATTCATCCCTGCAATCGCTAAGAATAAAAACGCGTGAATGTTTCCCTCATAATTTCTGTGTATGCACATATGCATGCGTTTCAGATATTGTATCAACCAAGCCTTGTTTTCCAAATTCTCTAACTTTAGACGAAGATCTGAGTGTTCCTCTATAACTAGCAACCACGCAAGTCAGAACTCATGGTCCTTCCAGGCAACTGGAAATTGGGAATATACTGCTGAAACTTGTGCTTCCTCTGGCCTTGCCCAGGTTAGGAAATGCCCATGGCCAAGTCCTTCCATTGTCTATTTGTAAAAATGAAATGCTATTGGGTGCCAATACTATACCTGTACATCAGGTATTAGCTGCGGTATTCTTCACACTACAAGAGCAAGACTGAGAAGCTTCAGTGGAAACTCTGCCCTGTAGAGTTGTACACCTTTGTTCTTTAGCCTTTTACAGGATAAGTTTGATGCCCCCTGGTCTGGATTGTCCAAAGCCTCAGCCCATTTAAGGAGAGAGGACAAAGGAAGGATGGGGTGATGCATGGAGGCTGAGGAGGTGCCTAGAATCCAGTAACCGCTGCTCCACACTTAAGTGACATAGCAGAGAGCACAGGAAAAGAAGGTCAGAAACTGGAGAACAACCAGCTCTGTTAAGGGTGGGGGTGGCAGAAAGAGGAGAAAGAAGAGCCAGACAGGTGGGGGAAGGGAGGAGAGCACAGGTCCATAATGGGGAAATAGAAAGTGAAAAGAAAAAAGAGGGGAGAGGGTAAGAGCAAAAGAGTACATCAGAGAAAAGGAGTGGAAAAAGAAGGAGATGGAAGAGACCAGAGCAAAGAAAGGGAGCAGTGGGGGAGCAGGGACAGCAGAAAGATTTGCCAAGTGGCTACTTATGTCGTTTTTAGCTCAGGCATCCGCAGTGCAGGATGGGTTTGTCCACATGAGCTGTGTTGGAGGTGAAAATGGAGCCTCAGAACCATCC
>LOJH01021448.1:0-14407 GCA_001685095.1 Ellobius talpinus | reverse complement strand
TAACCCTAACCCTAACCCTAACCCTAACCCTAACCCTAACCCTAACCCTAACTCCCATTTTAATCGCCATTTAGAATGTCTACAGCTTGACTACTTTCAGACCAAGCCAACTTTCTTTTAAGCCCAGAGCCTGTTCAGCGAGGCTGACTAATTAGCCTGCCTATACTAGAAGTACCGACTTTTTATTACCTTCAGAAAACAAAGCCAGGTTTGAGGAAGTGTTAGATGTAAGCTGTCTCCAAAACTTCAGGAAGGGAACCCCCACCTTCTAAGCACCCCTCCTCCCCAGAAAGATTTGTGGTCTGGTTAGAAGGACCATTTAGATGATGAAAGGAACCAGTGGACAACCCCTGATTTATAACCAGTGTGATTTTTTTTAATATCCACCAAATTAATATTTTTATGTCTGCTCCCCCATCAAGCTGCTTGGGTTTGAATTTCAAGTAGGGTAACCTGCCAAGATCGCGTAGTAAAATACGAACTGGATCATAAATCCCAGCAGGGGTGGGAGAACATAAGACAGATTGCTAACACCTTATAGAATAAAAAACAACAACAACAACACATTTAAACAAAAAAGCAGGAATTTGCTTTAAAATATGCTGAGCCCAGGGGGACTGGAAGAGACCAAAGTGGGCTGGAGGCGGGGCTGGTTTTACCTTCCCAACACTGCTTTCCTAAGCAGCACAACTTGCAGGAAACCATTCTGTCAGGTAACCCAGGCCCCGTGGGTCTTCTCTCACCTCGGAGCAGTGATGGCTCTCTCAGAGATAAGGCAGAAGAAGTACCTTGGAATGAGCACCTTGACTCTTGGGTCTCTCAACCTCCCCTCCACGGCAGTGGCCCCTCACAGTTCATCAAAGTCTCCGTTCATTTGTGCCAGGCCAAGGGGAATAAATGCAGCTGGCAAGAAGGAGGCTGAGCTGTAAGAAGAAAGCCATGTGTTTCCTTCCTAAGACTCAAATCATTTCCCCGAGAGGAATAAAGAGCTTTTACAAACCTGCCTGGATACGGCTTGGCTGGAACTGGTTGATTGCTCTCCTACCGACACCGGGCACCAGCGGGAACAACAGAAGCCCTTATTGGCTTGGTTTTACAACAGGTTTACTGTACCAGAGCACACACAGCTAAGCAAATGCCCTTACAACCTGGCTTATAACTACAGCGATCTGGATAAACCGCAGGTCAGATCGTGCCACAGAAACGTAAGTGCTGCCTGGGAGAGGGCTAATAGAACTCCTGCAATGGCCTATAAAACAGACACGAGGCCTGTCTGTCAACACCGACTTTATAAAAGGCAACCCACTAACCCTTCTCGTGGTCAGCTGTCAATCCTTGAGCAATGCTGTTTTTTCTTCTCATGACTGGTCAGATCCTGCCTATCAGGGCATAAGGTGTGCTCATGGGAGCGGGCTCTACCCAGTGGCACCCCGGGGGCACAGTTTGGCAGGCGCCATGTTTCACTGAGAGACGTTTTCAAACCAAATCACCAGGTCCCTCCCGTAACACTTTGCAAACATTCCCTTGGACTTCCGTTTTACTCACTCCGGGCTCACAGGCAAAGTCATGGCCGAGGCTTTCAGAACCTGTGAGTGGCAAAGAGGAAAGTACAGCTTCGAACGGAATAGTGAAGTAAGAGACTCGCTAAACTTAGGTCACATGAACCCCACAGCCTGGTGGAGCTATTTTGGTTATTTTGTGGGCTTATTTTGGCCCAAGAATATTAAGGCTTTAAATTTTCCGATTACAGACATTTAAATATAATGATAAAAGGGAAATATCAAGTAAAGACGGACATAGATACAGCATTACACAGATTCAGTACATATGTAGCTACAGTACACACATAGATACAGTACAGAGAGATTTTAAGAGTAATGTTGATTGGTCAGTTTAATATACTAAAGCTTTAACAGACTTCACCTTTTCAAATAGGTCCTCGCAAACAGGACAGAATCCTCCCAAAGTACGCGAAAACAATTTTTTTCCTAGAAAGGGAAGTGGTAAGATATGACTAAGAGTTGTCTGTACAATAATACTCCGAAGACGTTAATTTCTTGGATTGGGAATTGCATGGCAGTTATGTAAATGGATTTAGGAAATAAACACAAAAGGAAGCACACCTACAACTTATTCCCAAACCACTCAGAAAAGAAAACACACATACAGTGGCGCAAATACACAGTGGCACATACACACATGCGCACACACACAGAGTGATAAGGCAAATATCTAACATGTTGCTTTCTGAGGAACTTTGTAAAGGGTATGCTACAATTTTTGCTACTCTTTCTGAAAATTTTATGTAGGCCTGAAATTATCTCAAAACAAAACAGTTGTTATTTTAAGACATCCAAAGTTATCCTTGTTTGTTTGCTTGCTTATTTATTTATTTTTTATTTGTCTGTTTTTATTTATTTTGTGTTGCTCAGGATTCGACACAGGGCCTTGCAAATATAAGGCAAGTGTTCTACCACGGGGCTATACTCCATGTCCTCATCTGATTTTTTATTTTGAGACAGGGTCTCATTAAGGCCTAGGCAAGCCTTCAACTCGTGACCCCACTGACTCAGCCTCTGAAGTAGCTGGGGTTACCTTGTTGCTTATTCAGAATGAAACCCTAGCAGACTGTACTTGTAAGTTCCTTGGTTTGCTTGCCAACATTGTTCTAAAACTTAAAGGCGTAGGCTCTATTTAAGATATCACTAAGTAAAATCTTTAGATACACGTGTTTAAACTGGAGTAACCACAGAAGACAGGAAGCTAGTAAGGTGTGGGGCTGAGGGGCTGTCCAAGAGAAGGGACAGAGATTGCTGGTGGTATACAGCGGGAAAGGAGACCGGCAGAACAGATTAACTGGGGAAGCAGGAGGGCAAGGCAGATGAATAAGTATGAGGAGGGATAACTAACATGGAGGACCTTTGAAAATCCCAGATGGAAACCTACTACTACTGTAGAAGTTCCTAAAATATCTACACAAACATATATAAACATATGCAAAGGAGTTCAAAGTGAGCTGCCCTATAACAGAGGACAGTGCCCCCTCCCCCCAGACTCCAGAGACTTTCAGATAAAAGGCCCAGGGCCAGGAATAGGTTATATACCAGGTATAGGTTATATACCAGGCATAGGTTATATACCAGGCATAGGTTATATACAAGGCATAGGTTATATACCAGGCATAGGTTATATACCAGGCATAGGTTATATACCAGGCATAGGTTATATACCAGGTATAGGTTATACGCCAGGCATAGGTTATATACCAGGTATAGGTTATATACCAGGTATAGGTTATATACCAGGTTTGGTTACCTTTCTTGATGTAATCAATGGCCTTGCCCAGCTGTAAACACTGCAAACGACAATGAAAACTGGCCTGGAAAGCTATGCCCATTGACGCAGCAGTGTACAAATGTTACGGTTTTAACCAACCACTTCTGATTGGAAGATAAAACCCATGCCTGGTTCCATTGGCTGAGTTAAAATCCCATAGCTGGCTAAGTCATGGGCCCGAGGATCTAATACCTTTCTTATTCAAATAGGCCTAGTAAAAAGCTGTCCCCAAGCTCTTATCTTTCCAAAAAAAGGTGTTTTTCAGCTTATTTATTTTATGTGTACGAGTATTTTACCTGTGCAAGGGCCCACAGTTTTGGTTCCATTTCATCTTGACTGAAGGTCAGAGAGTTCAGACCTATTCTTGCCCCTCAGGGATGAACAACAGGACGTTTGACCAAAGGTGTGGCTACTGGATGCTTTGCTCCTCAAAAGCCAGACAACAGGACGTTTGACTCAGGGCGTGGTTACCAGGTGTTTTGAGATGTAAGGAGGTAATTGTGCTTGCTTGTTCTTTGTGTCATGAAAGTCTTGTGCCCTCCCTTTTGATCGGCGTATGTAAGAACTGTGAGTGATAAACTTGAGGCTTTTTGCTACAGTATTCACTGGAAGAGTCCTCCTGACTCTCTCTTCTGTCTCCTGTCTATTTCTTTCCTCAATCCACACTCCCCTGTCTCAGAACATACGGACCAGATGGGCCGGACCCAACAACCTGAATGCATATACATGTACAGCAATATATATACCCGGAGCCTGTAGAGGTCAGAAGAGGGCATTAGATCCCCTAGAAGTACAGTTATAGATATTTGTGAGCCACTCTTTTGATGATGGCAACTGAACCAGGGTCCTCTATGAGAACAAGTGTTCCTGATCATTGAGTTATCTCTCCAGCCCTGTTCTTATCACTATACCCATAGATTAGTGGCTTTCTCAACCCTCACCAAAGAAGCTCCTCTTTACAGGACGTGATGATACAAAGAACCACAGCTGGTCAGTGTACAGAAAGTAAGAGACTGTAGGATGATGCACGCTAAGGGGGACATCTATCTCGCATCCTCTCAATGGAAGGCTCGGGAATCTTCACCAAAGAAGGGGTGAGACGCTGTAAGAGCCAAAGGTAGCCGACATCCACAGCAAAGTGGTACGTGCTGGACAGGGGCTATTGCGCACATAAACTCATGGTGGTTGTGACTCCAGGCAGAAGACAAGATCAAGTCAGCCGAAATCCCAGCATGGGGAGGGACTCACGAAGCCACACCCCTGATTAGCTATTGGCAAATGATGGCCATTAGGGAAGGGAGAGTTTTTGTCATAGATGTGGTCACCAGGGAGGCTTTCTGTGCTCCAAGGATGGTCCTAAATCCATGCACCGACAAGCAACACAAAGTCGACTCATTAGACTTTACAAAAACAAAACATGAAGCTGTGAGGCTGTAGCAGATGAATTGCAGGGAAGGAATGAGGGAGATTTGATCAAAATGCATTATATGCATGTAAAAATGCATTATATGCATGTATGAAATCCTCAGACAATGAGACACAACATCTCAATGAGAACCTTCACTNGGGGGGGGGGCGGCAGGGAGAAACAAAGGAAGAGGAAAGGAACTGACCCTGGGAGTAGTTATGAAAACCTTTGAAAAAGGCCTTTGGAGGGACCGTCTTCACCCCTTCAGTCAAGCTCTTCCCTTCGGTAACGGAAACATCCCAAGCATGCCTTCCTGTGAACCACGTCTCGTTTGGACTGAAAGCCTGTTGACATTCATTACCCTAAAACCGTATTTCAAGAAGTTTCCACTTCTTGAAATTTAGTTGGGGCTAAACATGTGGGTCCCAGCCCTGCCCAAACAACATCATACTTTCTTCTTTCTCTTTCGACCAGAAACATCATCCTGCTGCTGGAAACCAATGCATCTGTGTTCAAAGCGCCTGTTCCCCGAGACCTTCAAAGGAAATGGGGCCAGTTTCAGCACATTCGTTCACGCGTGCAGACACACATGTGTATGTGCATACAAACACACAGGCACGCAGTCCATAAAGTTAAATACACCACAGACCAGCCAAAAACCACCACTCAGTAGTCACTGTCTCCTTTCTGGAACTTCTGGGGCTGTGGACAATGTCCTGTCACTGAGCATGTGTGTAGCTTGAACTGGCAATAAATTGAGGCACTAATCCTGAGGCTCGACAGCACCTGCAGAATCAGGGAAGGACAGCTCCACAGACGACACGTGTGTAAATCACATTTATTTTCATAGCACATTTAAATAACGTTTCAGCCCTGGGGATTTTCGGTCAAGTAATGAAGCCTCAGCCAATGAGAGTGCACGACGTCGCTCCGATCGGCACAGCCCCTCGCTGCCCGGGGAATAAAGCCTGTGATTTATATGGATGTCATCTGCGGTATCAGGGCTTCCTTGTCTTTGCCCAAGACGTTGCTGTGCACTGGATTAGAGGTGAGATTTATCTGCAAAATAAACAAAGAAAAGCCCCCATTTTCTCGCTTAATCACACTCAACCAGACATCAAGCACCCACACACATGCCCCGGCTCATAGACACTCCCCTCTACATGCACACAGCACAGCACAGACCTGTTTGTTTGAGTCAGGACAGAGAACCAGCTCCATAAAAGACTACTGTTTGCAGTCTGGTGAAGATCTGCTCGAGGCAGTTCCTCTACCCCAGTTGGCAAGCCCCTGTGGTGCCCAGGCCTTGGAGGTGTGGGCATCAGCATGGGACCAGCCTTGGGTGCCTGAGGCCTGCCATACACATGGAGGAGACAAAGCAAATCCCTTCCACACCTGGCAAGATCGAGGTGTGATTCCGACCCACTTTCTGTCTTGCTTCAAGGGAAAATCTGAGCCCACCCTCCCCCGTGTCCTTGGAATGGTGGCATGGTGGTCACACCCCTTGTTCGGGGAACTGAAAAGCAAAGCCCTCTGCTGAAAGCCTTCGGATCTCAAGCCTGTTTCTCTCTGCACCCTCTTTGGCTCCCTTTTGCTCACCTCCTCCCCTGCCATTCTTCCTTCTTTCCTTCTTCTCTTCCGTCTTCCCTCCCTGTTTCCTTCCCTTGTCCCCTCCCTCCTGCTTCCTTTTCCTTCCCCTTTCTTCCCTTCCTCTCCTGCTAGCTATTTACTCTCTCAAATCTCCATATATATTTTAACTTGAAGCCACAATGTTCCTATACACATGTACAGGTTGCTGTTGGCATCAAATACGCATAAGCTACACCTTAGTGGGGTGCCCCCAGCTAACATGTGACAGATTGTGCAAACATCTGGATATGCAGCAGTTCAATCTATAATTGCCAGGCTATTCAATGCATCCCATAAACACTGAAGCTCACACCTCTATGGGGCTCTAGAGTTAGCAAAACTCATTGAGGTCCTGTATGCCGTCACAGCTGGACTTCACACAAACTTATATGACAGGAGAAAACAGGATGGAGGGATCTTAAGTATGTGTACAGCAGTCCATCTGTTGGGACAGTGGTTCCTGCATCGAGACCCTTACCACGTGCCTCAAGATCACTGGAGAAACCAACATCAGAAAGCCTCATGGTTTGCTGCCGACAACCGTCACTTGGCTAGGCACAACTGGATAATGGATAGCTGATAGCAAGGATGCTCACTAATCTGTTCTGATTGAATCAGCCTGTAGTCCGGGTCAGGATTCCCTGACACTACCTGGATATTTCTAAATGAGGTCATTTTTCAGAAATGCATAATCCACTCTGACGTCAGAGGACGGACTTTTAATTTTATTTTTATTTTAGAAAAAGTCAAGGATGAGGCTGGACACAAATGTACTCCCTAGGCAAAGACGACGTTGAACTTTTGGACCTCCTCTCTCCACTCACTGTGCTGGGATTGCAGGTGTGTGCCCCCATGCTTGGTGTATGTGGTGCTGGAGATCCGATCCGGGACCTCACGCATGTTAAGGAAGCCCTTTACCAACTGCATTCGATGCCAGCCCCAAAGATGGGCCTTTCGTTGACCCAAATACGACTTTCATGGAATGGAGAGATGTTCTAGTGTCACCCCCCAAATGTTTCCTGTGACTTACGGGGGAGCTGGGACCTTTTCACATTTAGGTTCGGATCACAAGTTTGGCTTGAAGAATTGTCAGCCCAGGTTTCCCATTGAACTTTGGTTGGCACACCAAAGGACGCCACTGACAATCTGTGTCTGGATATAAATATCACTGTTTCTCATCAGTTTAATTTCTCAAATGTGTCCTGAAGTTGCACAATACAGCCAGGTTTGTCACAAGGAAAAACTTTAAATTTAAAAAGAAAAGGATTGCCCCAAATTAATAGTTTAAAAGGTGGGAGGGGCATTTGAGGAAATCAAGAAAGCGGCATTGCTTAGCGGGACTGCAGGAGAGGGTCAGCTTGTCCCTAAAAATAGGATTACCAGCTGTGGGGGTTTGCAGCAGCCTGCTGGCGTATGCTATTGTCCCAACTCAATTATTAATAGCCTGCCTTTTGCCCTCACAACTGTCCCAGTTTGGATGTTAAATTATGTAGTTACCCTACCTAGGAGCTATTAAAAAGAAATGTCCAGTAGAAATAGGTTTTATTATTTTAAGGGATTCGGAAACAACCTAAAAATGGAGGAAAGAGGAAGAGGAGGGCCAGAACCGTGCAGTCTGTTCGGTTGCTGGGACACGGAAGGCTCGGCGAGATCCTGTCAGTTTTGTTTGTGTAGTTCTCATTATGAGCCAATAATGTGGACTAGAACTAATTTTATTATCACCACCAGTCTGCAAAAAAACTAATGCACAATGTAATTCGTTGAGCTATAAGGCTTAGGTGTGGATTAGCTCCAGTGCCCTCCTGGCTAGAGAGGAAGGCCCATCACCCGCCATTTTGACTCCAGAGGGGTTGGTGGGGGT
This sequence comes from Ellobius talpinus, assembly GCA_001685095.1. Taxonomy (NCBI): domain Eukaryota; kingdom Metazoa; phylum Chordata; class Mammalia; order Rodentia; family Cricetidae; genus Ellobius; species Ellobius talpinus. The sequence goes on along the minus strand of LOJH01021448.1, from coordinate 6,173 downwards.
GTGTGGATCTAGGTAGAAGAGAATGTCACCCCAGATTCCCAACAGTGTGAGGGTCAGACCCACAGTGACAGGCAGCTAGAGACACATCGTCCTACATGGCGTGTGTGTCACACAGAGGACCAGATTGCTGCCCTCCCCCAGTGCTGGCCTCTGTGGAAGAATGGTGGTGTTTTCACAGGGTTTGGTCTTACTCCTTGCACACCCACTACCCTCTTGAAGGCACAGGATTTTAACCGCCTTCATTGTAGCTATGTAAGTCACGCAGGCAGGGCCTACATTCCCATCACAAAATCAGAGAACTCAGAACCTGCCACCTGGGCTTTGAGATCTCCACTGTGTCCCCCAAAACTTGACTCAGGTCCCAAACCCCATTGCGGCTTCCTCTGTCTCCTCCCTTGACCACAGAGGCACACAGGGGGCGGAAAACAGTTCCTCCCACCCTGCTGACCTCCATCCCTGCCTTGCACTCAGTGTCCTCAGTGACAGCTGCAAACCCCTAGCCCCTTTTCTACACGAGCTCCCAGGGCCAGCAGCGACGCTCTTCCCTGTAAACCCTTGTCCCAGCACAGTGTGTCATACCCAGCACTCCTGAAAAGCAAAATAAGAAGGATGATAATAGATACTGAGTATTTATTAAACACTTAGTGCATACACATGGATATGCATAGACATACACACATATTGCAATATTTTATTTAAAATTATGATTAAAACATGCCATAAATATATTAAATTTTATGTGACATACATTCACTTTGTTGTGCAAATTGCTCTCTAGATCATTTTCATCTTGCACATCCTACAGCGAGGTATGCTTATATGCTAAGGAAGCATTATCTCATCTCAATCTCATACTGTTGGTGATAGAGATAATTATTCTCATCTAGAGACAAGATAATAAGTATCCATTTCAAGGTCACCTAGGAAACGATTGGTAGCCGTCTTTGAAACTCTTACATCATTGCTATCTTCCAATAAGTAAAATCGCATCAGCTTGCAGGTTTATAGAAATTACAGGTCCTTGTTTTACCTTCTGTCTGGCTTCTATCTTCTAAAGGTGCTCGAGGAAGCTGGAGAGATGGCGCCTTGTGTGAAGTGCTTGTCACACAAGCAGCATGAAAGCCACCCTTGGGGGCATGTGCCTGTAACCCCGTACTAGGGTAGACAGGAGGGTCCTGGGACTTGCTAACCGTGGGGTTTTAGCAAAGAAAGGCACACCATCTCAGAGGAGCGAGCCTTGCTGCTTTGTAGATGAGGAAAGTAAGAACAGGAGAAGTTAGATCTGGGAGAGCAGGGCTTGTCTGGCCGTGCCGCTGAAGCCCAGCAGCGCAGATGCCAATCGTCTCTTTCCTTCCCGGTTCACTTGTGTGCCAACAATACTTCACATAAAGTTGAGTCGGTCCACTGGTGTCTCTGCTCTGTGGTTCTCGCGCCCGCCAGGGCCCGCATTCTAGTCCGGCCCCCAGCGCCAAGCTTTCCTTTCCTTGGCTCTCCCAGACTCATACCCCAACATTCTACAAGGCTCTCCTGGTCTCTACCAAACGAAGCCCGGGGATAGCCCACACCAACTCAGAACTTCAACTTTGGGAACAGAATCGCTACAATCCCTCTCTGTGATGTAAAGGGGGGGAAATGAAAATTTTGATTACCATGATGCCAGACAGCATTTACCTGGACCCTGGCACGTGGCATCAGCGGGGACAGCCTCCATCTCATGGGAAGGGACCCTCGGTCCGACTCCGAGCACAGTGAAGTGCAACTTTCTTTTGATTTCTCTCAGAGAAAATTTCAAAGTGACAACAGGAGCGAATGGAAATTGTTGGACTTTCCTGTTTAATTACAAAACGGCGCAGGCTCTTTACTCCTGGGTGGTTGTCCGCTGGGACAGTTGGCAGTTGTGCAGAAGGCAGGAGGCTCTTGCCCTGCGATCTTGAGCATCTGGAGGCTTCTACAACACTGGCCTCTGTGCACTGAGCATTTTCATTGCCCAGTCTGTTTCTCTGCCTACCTAAGACATCAGTTCAATTTTTAAACATATGCCATAGAGTTGATACCTGCATCCTCTAATAGCCTCGCTCAGACCTCGGCTCCTTCAGAACAGGGACTTCTCAGAGCTGCTGCACTGAGGAGGCCCACTGCCTGCTGTGTGAGCCCTTAGCCCTGTCCGATGTCTGAAGGAAGTGGATGGCTGAAGTCATTGTGAAAGAACTTAACTGTAGCAGGACACCCCGTGTATTACTCAGTATTCTGTCACTGTCACAGAATACGGAGGCAGCTGACTTATAAAGAGGAAAAAAAATACATTGGCTCATAGTTTTGAAGGCTCCAGTCTATGATTGGGTGGCCCCATTGTTTAATTAGTGTCTCATGACAGGGACATGTAATGGCAAAGGGCTCACCTCAGGAGGTGGGGGTGGGATGGGAAGGAACACTGATCATTGGGCTCTCTTTCCCATACTTGTAGAAGAGTAAATCTTCATTCTGCACGTAAAGAGAATTTCATTCTCATTTTATGAAAACACACGTACATCATAGAGGCACATAGGAAGTACTGGCTAATTACAGCTACCTGCAGCTTCTGTGCACTGAAAAACATTATGTGAATTTAATGAGGCATTAAGGGTTATTGGGAACTTGGGGTTTTGTTTTGAATCTTTAGAAAAAGATTTTATTTTATGGGTGTGTTGCCTGCTTGCAAGTCCGTGCCAAGTGCATGCAATGCTCATGGAGGCCACAAGAAGGCATCAGATCCCATGGCGGCCAGAGGAGGGCATAGGATCCCCTGGAACTGGGATGAGAGACAGTTGAAAACCACCTTGTGTGTGCTGGGAATCAAACCCAGGTCCTCCGGAAGAGCAGCCAGTGCCCCTAACCACTGAGCCATCCTTCCAGCCTTGCTTTTGTATCTTGAGACAGTGTCTTGTGTAGCTCAGGCAGACCTCAAATTCACCACGTGACCAAGGACGACCTTGAACTTCTGATCCCCCCCCTTGTCTCCTGAGCACTGGGATCCCAGGGGTGCGCTGCCATGCCCAGTTTATTTGATGTTGGAGCTCAAGCTCGGGGATTTGTGCGTGCTAGGCAAGCATTCTGAGTCGCTTTTTCACTTCTAAATCTTTTGAATCTTTTTAAATCTTAAATGCAATAATCAATAACAGCACCTACCCGGGGCAGGGGTAAGCACTGTGGAGCGTCCATCTTGTGTAACCCTTGGACTGACTCACCGAGAAAGCACCGCACCACTCGCTGTCTTCCAGAGGGACAAACAGATGTGGAGTCGGTGAAACTGGAGCTCCATCCCAGGGCTTTCCCACCCCGCGGCCTGTTCTGTCAACCACTTCTTTGTCTAACCTGGCTGACACCCCAGTTCAAATGTGCTTTCCTGAGCCGTGATCACCCCTAAACAGGGGCTATAGAAAGGCCCCTTCTGCAGCTTTTGGCATTCATCACTGAACTGAGATGCAGCGAAGCAGCGATGCAGCAGCCATGCGCCCTTTACATCACAGTGGCTACTGCCCTGCACCCGAAGTGATGGGGAACTGTGGTGACAAGGTGGGTGGGGTCCCGCCCTTCAAGGCACTTCCAGCCTAGATAGGCAGCAGTTGTTGGGGCTATGTTCACATAAGAAAGCAGCCAAACAAGAGGGTGTTTTGGAATGAAATCCCATGCAAGGACCCGTCTTATGAAAACCAAATGCTGTTCTCAGGGTGGCTGCAATCCCAGCTCCTTTGCCATGCACACCCACCACGCCTTCTCCAATCCCGTACAGGGGAGATTATCATGCCCACCTTACAGGAGGGAAGACTGAGGCCAAGAGAGGTCAAGAAGCCTGCCCAAAAACTGTCTTTCCACCCTGTGCCTTCCCCTTGATATCCAAGCTCTCCATCGGCCTCGAATGCTGTTCTTGGAAAGCTAGGCGGGAATGTGAGACTCCTCCTCTTGATAACTGGTGTCAGCTACAACTGGCACCCTGGTGGGGTCAGGCACCACTGCCGGGCTGCCCATGCCTCTCTCCTGCCTAACTCATTGGAACCTTCCTGGACTTTGCATTAACCTCCCAGGCTAAGTACAGCGCCCTGGGGACCCTAGAGAGGCTCACCCTTTCCGCTCCTGTGCTGCGCTGGCTCCTTGCTCTGTGTAGCCCTGTTTGTGTGATGCCCTGCTCCCCTTTCCCTCCTTTGTCGCTGCGGCCTCTGGAGACGTCTCCCCTCTGTCCTTGTGGTCTGGGAGCTTCCTCCGCACAGTGAGTACTGCCCATGCGCACCCCTCCTGGGCCTGGAGTCCACCTGCCAATTGAGCTAAATTGACTGTCATCATCATAGGAGGGTGTGGAAGAAGGAAATGCCCTCTTTTTTAAAGTAAGATTTTGCAATTAAATATTAAATTAGCAACAGCATTTAGAAATCAGAGTACTCCTCTTTGATATTGTGGATTTATCTGATCTATTCATTCTCTCTATCTCCCCCCNACACACACCGCAGACAGGATTTCTTTGTGTAGCACTGGCTGTCCTGGAACTGGCTCTGTAGATTAAGCTGGCTTTGAACTCACGAAGATCTACCTACCTCTGCCTCCCGAGTGCTGGGATTAAAGGTGTGCGCCACCACCACCCAGCACGATCTGTAATTATTTAAATGAATGGGTCTCAGGGGGGAAAAAAAGAAAGAAAAAGAATGGCTTGATTATTACATGTGATAATAAATCTCTAAAATTAAAACAGTCCTCTGTCCAACCGATTTACAGAGAATATCTTTATGGACAAAAGAAACTGCTTAATAATGTGCCGCCTGAAAAATAATTTTTTTAAAGCCGTAAATTTTCTTGAAGGTAAAAAGACTTCTCTCCAATGTAATACTCGCTTTCAGTTTTTAAATCTTATGCTAGCACTGATGTACTTCCATACTGCGGCAGCTCGCCATTTGAAAAAGGGCCTGAGAGAAAGAAGTCGATGCAGGAAGCAAGGATTCTCCTCTCTCCTCCATATGAACCTAGCGCCAGGTTCATAAATAAATCAAGATTATGCTAATGACTAGGGCGGAACACAATTCTAGCTTTGACGATTCCACAGAGTAGACACCAGGGGGCACTACAGGACCACGTTTTGCAATTTCAGGCGCCATTTCTTCTCCCACCTCAAATTGGACATTCATTTCTTGAAAAAAAGAAAAACCGTTAACCTTCTGAGCGCCAGACATTATTTTGTTTGCTGTAATCGTTATCCCTACCACCACAAAGCTTAACTAGGAAGGCTTACTAAGTTATTTTAAAGAACAATGTGCTAAAAAAGAGACCATTTGGTTTCCTCTTCTTGTTGCTTTGTGTAGGACATCAAGGGGTGTGTGTGTGCGCGCGCGCATGTGCATGCGTACGTGCATGCATGTGTGTGTGTTATTACAAGGGAAGAAACCATGTAGGGAATATCGCATTTAAACTGCTGCGCTTCCCCCCCGTATAGCCTCAGTGTTTCAGGCATTATCTTAATTGTTTGTGCCCTGGTAGCACAGCTTTCATGCATCCCCTAATCCAATCAGTAAATATCTGTGGAAACACTTCATGCTGGGCCCCTATGCCAGGCTCTGGATGCACCATGCACCTGAGCCGCATTCCTTGCCCGGGCTCTCACCCAAACCAAGGAGGCAATTCTCTTTACCTAAGCACCAAACTCTGTAAGTAAAAAATGATTTAATTTTTTTTTCTTTCTACTGTCCCTAGAATACATGCTTAAAATAAAACAGGAAAATCACCGTTTTCTGCCTGTTTCTGTCTAAGACTAAACAAAGCAGGGCAGCCGGAGCTGCATGCTAAGTGACTGGATTTCTACTGATCACAGAAAATGGATGCTCGTGGGTAGGAGGATTTTGCCTTTCTTTTCCAAATCCCATGTCCATCAAAATGAATGACTGAAATTTAGCAAGAGGCTGAAGAACTAATGCCATCTCACAGATGTTCTCTGGACCCAGCTGGCCAATGCTGGCACCCAGGGCTGAGAAAAAAACAGGACAAAGGGAGAGCTTCCCCTCCCCCATCATCCAGTCCCAGTGGTTCCCACAAATAAGCATGTATAGTCACGTGGACATCCCAGTGGTTCCCATAAATAAGCATGTATAGTCACGTGGACATCCCAGTGGTTCCCACAAATAAGCATGTATAGTCACGTGGACATCCCAGTGGTT
>LOJH01021447.1:0-11597 GCA_001685095.1 Ellobius talpinus | reverse complement strand
TCTCTCTCTCTCTCTCTCTCTCACACACACACACACACACACACACACACGAGCCTCTCTCATCACGAGCCTCTCTCATGAATACTCACTATGAAATGACCACACTGGCAATCCTCCCCTGGATTTTCTTCTGATAGCTGATTGCTAATGTTACATCTGTGGGTTTGACTTTTCAATGCTAGGGGATATTTTGTGTGGCAACACAGCCCTCTTGCCAAAGGAAATGAGAATAGACTCCTGGCTGTTTACTAGTTGAGGCATTGCAAGTAATTAAATACAATGTCCAAGTTCTGTTTTGAAATATATATAGACTGACGGCTGGAACTCATCCATAGCACAATTACAAGTTACAGGTTCTACAAACTTCCTCTCAGAGCTCACTGACCTCTTCCCTTCTTGTTTAAATTGTTAGGTCTTATGATATATAGCTCTTTGACTAAACATGCCTGTATGAAAAACAGTATCTCGACAGAAAAGATAGTATTTCAATCCCTTCTTGAAAACTGAATATTTACATTTTATTGTCTCTTTCTCCCTGCCCCCAGTGCTGTCAGTACTTTATCTATGATTTCTGATGTTGCAATTCAGCCTTTCGTTTATTATTTATTTACTTATTTTACACTGAGACATTAGCAACAATGTGATTGTATTATGCCAGTAACTGGTGGCGTGGCATCTTTTTCTTCCTTCTTATATTTAACTAGGAACTTAGCTCTTCAGATAAACCACTAAGTCATTTCATGTTTCTCTTAAGTTTGAGTAAAGCTGTGGAATATTCATTACACAGTCATAGGGTTTCATGAGTGAAAGACAGAGCAAAATGCTGAGCTGATGTCACATGGCGCTTATGAAGGATGGTGAGGTCAGGTGGAACATGAAACCAGATCATCATATTCCAGAAGATCTTGCCACCAAAAAGGCATGTCCTTAGTTTTCTTCAGTAAGACCATTGTTTCCTACACTGAGAATTTATTAAGACACAGTAGCATTGTCTGTTCAAAGGAGTTTTTCTTGCTGAGAATATCATTTCCAAAGGGGGGAGATTTCAAGGGTCACTAAACAGAGACCAGTGACTCATGAGAAGGGGGCCGATTTCTCAAGCACTAAAATACCCTAATGGGTGGTTAAGAACAGGGAGTGGTAGCTTTGAATAATAGGCTACCCAGGGCAAGAAGGTCATGAAGCCTGATGAGAGTGAGAAAAAGGCTCACTACCAGCACCTGTCAAACATACTCTTTCCTTCTGTCATCTTAAAAATTCTGGGAAAGGCTGTCAGACAAAATGCTCTATACCTTCACCCCAGTATGAGTGCATGGAGTTGCAGCACCCATAGAGACACAGACACAGACGCACACATACACACACACACACACACACACACACACACACACACACACACGCATTCTTGGTGCCAGAGTGTGTGGCCTTTTTTAAATCAGCTCCATCTGCAGCAGGTGGTTTCTGCTGTTTCTCATGATCATCGTCATGGATTCACAGATGAATGCAGCCATTGGTGTTCATTTTCATTAGATTCTATTTGTTCAGAATGCTGAATGTGTCTTACACTATGTTTTTCTGAGGTGCAGGGGTATTTACTGTATAATTTGGATTAGCCCCAGGAGACAGAGACTACAAAGTTAGCTCTGTAGCCAATGGCAGTTCTGACATATATTGGTAAGGTCTCAGTAATAGTTACGTTCCGGTTCACAGTGTTCATGTAATGATCACCATCATTATTTTGAAATAGGTTACCCATGATATTGTTGCCAACATGTATGTATGTATGAGTTAAAAAACAGTTTTTGTGTGGTTTCTACAAATACTTTACAGTACTTTCATAAAGTTGATACTCTTCATCCACACATCATCCTCTGATATTGGCAGGGACAATTTCTAACATGTAAGTGTTGACAATGTTGACAAACTGATAAGATTGCATAGTGGCTAGCTGTGTATTTCTGGATATTCTGATAATTTTATATTATATTAATGACATGTAGTTTGCAAAGTCTCTAATATTTGTGATTGTACTGTTATCTTCTCATTTGCCTATAACCTTAAGGAAGCAAGAAGTAAGAAAAAAGAGTTCAACTGAGGGTTTTCGGTTCTTTTTTTTAATGGAGAGGAAAACAAAACAGCCAACAAAGTGTACCCTATTCAGGACTGTCCACTTTGTGCTTCTTTTATTTTGAGGCCCTTGTTTCATTAACTCAGATCTGGCTGGGTCCCCTTGTCATCTGGCAACTGTCCCTTCTTTCTCATGCTCCAGATTCAGAACCAAAGAGCAGCCAGTGCTATGCTCTGAGGTTGGCTCTGTTCTCGATTTGGCATCTGGAATGGCAGTAGCCGTGTGCCCTTTGAGGACTGTAGAGGAGATGAAATCCACTTGGCCCACCCTACCCCCATCTTTGGTTCATCTGGGCATGAAGGTCACCTTGGCTTCCGCCTGAAGCCAGATTTGTATTGTTGAGTGGCCAGGAGAAGAGAGTATACTTCCACTACATCATAGACAATACAATCAACCCTCAGGGGGAGCTCACACCAGCTGCTTAGTATGGAAGCTACAGATATGCCTAGGATGTGAGCTCTTCTTACAGACACCATTAGTAGCCTTTCCATGGCTATCTCCATGTGACTGGCTCACAACAGTGCTAATGACCTCACTTTCCATATAATTGTTGTGAAGATAAATTGGTGAAGCACTTCTGCATGTTTGTGATACCTTTTTCAGACAAGATAATCCTACAAGAAATATCTTTTAAGAGCTGAAATTGCATGGTATCGACAAGGTATTCACTGTAACAAATGTTGAAGGACCTTAAGCAATTAAATAGCAATGTAGAGATAAATCACTGTCTGCAGATGCAACTTTATGCCAGATGCAGATGTTGATATTAATCCTGTCCCCAAGAATAACCTAGAACCAACTCAATGAACACTGACTACAGAGCTTCTCAATCTGTTTTACATTTGAATTTCAAAAAATGTTTGATAATATTTGATTAAAAATAATGCATTCACTTTTAGAAAAGTTTAGGCATTTCTCCAGAGGGTTGTTTTCCTCTCTCAATTTTTTAGGAGGTTGAAGAGACCTTGTCACAGATTTAGTGATGATTATTAATTACATACAACTTGTGTCTTAAATTATTACCCTGAGTTCTGAAAATATGGGTGTCATTTAAAAGTATTTTATTAGTTTACAAAGATGCAGTATAACCTGGAAGTAAAGCAATTGTCCTTAATACCTTAGGAATTCTTTTATTTGATAAATGTCAACACCAGAGGTCTATAATTCATTTTACACAGTTCTTATCAGATCCAGAAACTACTTTGTCTTTTATAATAGTGTTTGCCCACTAAGATATTTTTCATTTTTCCTACATAGTCTTTTTTTACTATATTTATCCTACATGGCATATTTCCATTAATAAATAAATGTTTTCTCTTGTTATAATTCATTTTTTAATATTTCCCCTCCATTGTTCATAAATACTTGGCTTTTTCCCCCCTTATCACTTGAGAACATTTATTTGTAAACATCATCAGTATTGGTCTGGACCCTAAGTAGAAATGATGGTCACATGGAAAGGACATAGGATAGCACAGGAATACCTTTGCTTGCTTTGTAATTCATTGTTTCCTGGTAAAATGGTAGTAATAATCTCATGGGAGCCTCACTTTTCTGATTAGTTCAGGCAATAGTGTTTGCCTGTGTCAGGATGCATGATTTGCATATTGAAAAGCATTATTTGCTTCTGTGGAGAAGATAATGAGTTAAATTAAAAGGAATTACCTGGCTTTTTGCAACAGTCTGAGCAGCATTTACCTGTGTTCACATCTATCTCTTTCCCTTTTCCTCCATTCTCTTTTCCACTTTTCTCTGGACCTGGGTGAGAGCCATATTGAACTCCCAGTGCTAATTTAATACTGAGGAGAGATACAGCATTGCTACGGGGTTACATAAGCTGCTTTTCTCTCCTGCTCTGCTCAAAGGCCTGAAGCCAAAATGCAAAAGAACACACAGGTCCACATGCAATTCCATGCTAACCACCTTTGTTTCCATTTCCCATAAGCCTACGATGTCATTGAATATTTCAGCTTGCAGTACTGAGAAATTGCTAGAGGAAGGAAGAACTGTTAGGGGATCTAGATTTCAATTAACTTTGCCACTGTGGCTGTGTAACTCTGTGTGAATCACTGTTGTTTAGTAAATGAGACTGAGAATCTTCAAGATTAATAAATCTTGCTGAGGTAGCAGTAGACCAGAACTCTGCTGCTCAAATAACCTCTATCTCTTCCCTTCTACAGGGTCCCTCCCTCCTCATTTCAGTATGAAACAAGGTCAGACCAAACTAAAGGAATTAAAATATGCTAGCATCATTGACAGGTACAAACAATGATACTCTTCCACTGAAATAACAATGATACTTAGAGGATATCTTTAGATATCATTTACTGGGCCATATTTTAGTCCTATTTCAAGTGTAGTATTGAGTACATTTAAATGAACAATGCAACTTTGTTTATGACTCAAATGAATAAGGAAACAAAAATAATCCACATGCATGTCTTATTTAATGCAGATACCTACCTCCATTTCTTTTCTTTAAAAGGTAATATATACACCTATTATGGACAGGAAACTATAACCAACTTCTAGCACTGAACATCAGGCAGCTAGGAAGAATTCCATAGTAGTTGTCTTGGAGTGAAAATTTTGGGGTGTTTTGACTGGTTCATGTTTGGTCTGGACAATGCCTGTCCAGGCCAGCTCCTGCTCATCGCCTTTGTCTGCATAGGAAGAGCAAGAATCTGCCTAATGCTGCTTTTCCCTCATGTGGTAGGGTAAGGTGAATCCCAGTGCCCTAACTGAAGCTTATGCTAACATATCAGATGCAGGCTGAAAGTTGATCTCACTAACGACGATGGTTTTGTCACTGAAATTTTAATTTCCTATCTTTCCCATTAGACAGTGATGTGGTTTGTACTGAGGAGGAAGAAGAGTGGGCATTCTGCGGGCTTAAAGTTATTTTTGGGTTTACGATGTGAGCTATATGAAAAATAGGTAGTTATGTCATTTAGTTTGGGTATAAACAAAGTACAGATTACAGAAAAGTGGGTGGATATGCAAAAATAACAACTGATATGCTTCCCTCCCTTTCTGGCTCTTTCCCTTCCTTCTATAAATATTTATTAGTCCTCAAGTCAACACTGTTGTAAACCTTATAGCAAGGAAGAAAGGCACTCAAAAGATAATAAATTAATTACCTTTATAATGAAATATAATGAGGGAGAATTTAGAGTACCATGACTATATGTTTCAGGTAAATTTAACTTAGTCTGTAGAGCTAGGAAAGTATTCCCATAGTCAACTGATGCACAATTAGAGTTTGAATGATAAGTGACATTTAGATATGTAAAAGGAGGCTTAGACAGAGATCTCACAGCCAAAAGGAAACCCACAAAGCCTTCAATGTACTGCAGAGACCACCATACTCCAGAAACCTAAGGAAAAGAAGGAGGACAAAATCCAATAGGGAAGGAAATGACAGAAGGCAAGGCTGGAGGAGTGTGGTATGCCTAGCCCCACGGAATTCAGAGGAGCAGTAGAGAAAGATGTAGCTTCTTATAAGGTAGAAGTAATAGGAAAGGTATTAGAGAGTTCAAGCAGGGATTTGCCACCTGCACTGTGAGCTTCTGGGAGAGACTTCAATTTGCCTTAAAGGGAAAGGAAGAGATTAACTGGAAAGTAGCCACCCAGGGGTGAGGTGGATGGGGGTGATGGGAGGAAATGTGCAGTCATTGTCATATACTGAACACATTGAAGAGATTGAGACAGAATCCTGAGCAGGTTAGGCAGAGGATCCACATTTACAATTGAGTTTACAATTGAAAATGGATGTATATGGATATTTCTTCTCCTCCAACTCTAGCCTTAACCTAAGAGTTTTCAAAGCCAAACTGTACACCCTTGCAACAGCTGAGGACAGAGATGTAAAGCAAGTTAAAGAGGAGTTGACTTTGAAGCTCAGGCTCCTGGTCTCCAGATCTAGGCACTTTCCATTGTACTATGCCTCCCAATATAACCAATAGATTAAATGGGAAAGGCTTACAGAGCTAAACAGAAGACTGGTCTCTGGTTCTCCACCTATGCGGCCTTGGGCAAGCCATTCTCTGATCCTGGAAATAGTCTTTGAGTTGCCTTTGCATTCCAAATATGAGGTGAGTCTATGATTTTACTCTGATTGGGGAGAAGTCTAGTCTTAATTAGCAAAGCAATGGAATTAAATACTATTCTAAAAGCAATGCACTTTTATTAGATTCAAGTATGTACAGATAAAACCAATTCCTTACAAATAATTTCAAGGAGAATATCATCTTGCTGATTTTCTTTTGCGTGACCAGATTAAAAATGAACACTTTTTTGTAAATGATAATAGCATCATGTATTTACAATTCAGTCACAAAAATTAAAGCATTAGCTCTTCCCGGCACACATTATACATGATTTGTGTGATAATATATAGAACTGTACACTATGTTCAGTCAATATAAATTTGTGAGTGGTCAATATTCTAATTTTTTCTTGTATATCAATAGAGAAAAAAATGATAAATTGTAACATAGACTGATTTGGAAAATAAGTTGAGAGAAGGTAAATGATGGGACTATATACTGAACATGGGGCAAAGTCTGGTGGAAGGACAGAAGGACAAAATGAGGAAATTTTCTAGGGGAAGTGATAGAAAGTGGTAAAGAATATTCCTCTGACTTTTTAAAACTGTAGTACAGACTCCAGCCTGCATGGAGTTAAGGACTTATGTTGGTAAGTATTGCCAAAGAAGCTTCCAGAAGCAGGGTGAATCCTGGATGCTAGACTGAACCATTTGTGCCTGATCCTTAAAGAAATAAAGGGCCTTTGATTAGCACAGGAAGGAAGTGACATGAAGGAAATGCAGTGCCTGCAGGACAAATTTGGTGCCCAGATACCATTTGCATACAGAATACTGGGTCAAATTGAGCCCTGGCCTTTTCTTTTCCTTTTAATTAAACTCTGAAGTAACTTTCTTCCTTTCTTTTTTTACATAAAATATATAAATATGTAAGCCAGGACTATCCTTTTACTGTTTTTAAAGATTGCATTATTTTTATGTGTATGAACGTTTTCCAGAACTTGCGTATGTAAACCATATTTGTGCCTGTTGTGTTTAGAAGCCATAAGAGGGTATCATATCCCTTGAAACATGATGGATGGTGGTGACCCACCATGGAGGTGTAGGGAACTGAACTCAGGTCTTCTGAAAGAGCAGCAAATGCTTTTAACTGTTGAACCATCTTCCAGCTCCAAGAATATAGTGTTTAATGCCATGGGCTTACATAACAAGATGCTATGCCTGTATCTTGTCATCTTTTGGGCAAACATATTTATGTGTCCTGTAGATTGATATTAATATGCAAGTCCTACATGTGGCATAGATATACATCTTGATGAGGTGATAAAGAGTTAATGGGTTTGTGAGTGCACGTGGAAAATACGTATCACATAGTGTATGACAAGTAGGTACAGCTAGGAGAGATTTCCTCGATTGCTGGATTCCCAATGTAGACCATCTGTTTAGTTCTGTTCTTGTATAATATATGGTGAGAAAATATTGTTAAATAAACCTTGGCAACGTTGAAGGAAGTTTGAAGTACTTCCCATTGCATTCAGAAGCAACACTTGCGTATTTATGTTCTTAGAGTGAGTGAAACTACACTTTTCTCTGATATGCTTTCTAGAATGGCTTGTCTCTTTAGAAATTCCATTTTAAATTAATGTGCTCATTTTATAAAAATGGGAAAATATCAAGGAATACAAGAAAGCAATGGAAAAATTAAACAGATATTAAATACCAGAGAAACATTAGTAATTTTATTATTCAATATTCCCAGTTCTCCTTCAACAAAAAAAATATGTAAGTTAACAAACCAGGAGTGTAGCTTCCATATATCTTTTCCTTAATTACTTTCTTTTAGTAGTTTATCATTAACTTTTCTTTTATTAAATACTTAATTACTGTATCTCTGTTAATGGTTATATAGCAGCCTGTACCACAATTTCTTCATCAATATCCTGTTCTTGAAAACATTTGGTAAGTGCTATTATTTTTAAAATTGGAAGACATTACTTTTAATTTTCTCTTGCTTTGTGACCATAATGCTATTTTACAGTCTTAGAAAATAGACTAGAAGGATAGTACTCTCATGTTTCCTTGTTCAGGTATATGCTCTTGTTAGAGTCTACCATAGCTCCACAGATGCTCATGGGCTCACAGTTACTGACATTCAATGAAACACTGCTCTATCTGTTAACTAATTTGGACCCCGGAAAAGCTCTGGTGGACAAGAAAGCTAAGAGTTTTGAACAACTACATGAGAAATACCTAAGAATGTGCTTAGGATTGTAGGGAGAGCACTGAAATATTAGTTATTGCTATTATTTGACAACAACAGCTCAATTATTTCCTTGAATCATTTTCTCAGTTAAATTAGTTTACTCTAGTTTTACACTTTTATTTATTTATTCTGTGTGTTAATGTGCACAAGTGTAAGTGTCTTGGTAACCCCAAGAGGCCAGGAGGCAACTTTCTAGAGTTGTTGTTTTTTCCTACCACTATGTGAGTCCCTATGATCAAATCCTTGCTGTCAGACTTAGCAGCAGATATCTTTACCTCCTGAGCCATTTCTCCAATCCCGTCCCCAGTATATGCATACATAGAGACTTTAGATGTCTGACAGTAGTGTGGTGTCCTCTTCCTTACCGCACAACCCTTTTCTCCTCTCCACTTAGCTGTTTCTTGTTTGGCTCAAGCACCATTTGCCTAGTGCTTTTTGCTGGCACATGACTTCATTTTGTGAAAGGGACTGTCACCTGGCTTTTGTTCATGAGCGGTTGTGGGAAAATCTCTCTGGCAACTTTCAAACTGTTTAGAACTGTGGCAGTTTAAAAGCACATCTACATTGATCTACTAACTCAAGGTCTCACCTCTGTGTTACTTTTAGAATTTATAGATGGATACTGTCCAGCAGAGATGAGTCATCTGCATTTGGTTGTCAATTTGTTTTCAGGGATCATACACCTAGCACACTTAGAATTGAATGTTCTTTTAAAATATGAAAAAAGTAAGGGCCTTTAAAAAAGATTATGGCAAAACTTTCTAGTTTCTTGGCTTTTCCCTTTGACCCTGTTTTCATGTCTCTTTCTTGTAATTATGTGTGTTCTATGATTCCTTACCTAGTGTTTTCCCTTTGCTTGACCTCAGGAACATCTCCTGGGCTTTCTGGGCCATCTAGTACAACATTCCTTACTTTCTTTTAGACTTTAGAGCTGTGTCTGTTTTCATTTAAAATCTGTTTATATTTAAATATATTTATTTATATATTTTCTATCTTTAGATATTTCTTATACTTACCGTTGGCAATAATAATATTTTGTGAGATATGTCTTTACTTTTTGTTTCCTGGTTTCATGTTCATTCAGAGTTTTAAAGTCTCGTTAAAGGTGCTTTAAGGCTTTATCTGTGTTATTTATGCTTACTATTTTTCTTTAATATTGATGTCATTTTGTCATTATTTCCTTTTCTAAAATTAGATAATATGACAGTTTGATCCCTATGGATTTCACTCTACCGTCAGGATGTGGGCTCGAGTTTTGCTACATGGAACGTCACCTCTGTTCATCTGTACTGATCTGTTTATAGACACCTTTCTTCTCAGCCCTATATTTCAGTTCATAGGCAGCAGGTAGAGAGGCTCACCTATAAAATATTCTTTTTATGTTTTCAATTCTATATTTTACTTTTCTTTTAGTTTAATTGATCATAGAGTCTTTTGATTATTAATATATGCTTGGCTTCAGATTTAATGAAAAGTAGTTTTATTATCATAATATGGCTCACAGTAGAGAATTGTGAATTATTTAGAAGTAGAATATCTAACCACACATATCCCTTAAGATTAATGTGTCCACACCTCAAATACTCATATTTTATCTCATTTCTTATTTCAAAGGCTGAATCTTCTGCTGGTTAGTTTTTCTTTAAATACTCATGGATACTTACAGAATTTGTCTAATTTTCTTTATTCTTGTTGTACCTGTTCTTACTATATATAGAATTATCAACTATTCAGATAATTGCTACAGTTTTCTAACAAAGTCCATAATAATTATTTATCTACATCGAGGCCAAGTGACTCTCATGGTCTTTTTATTAAACCCAAAGTCGGTATGGTTGGTGGGGGATCCTGAAAAGCCTGATTCCAGTTTGGGCTGTGGCACACATCACTTGGGGAGCTTACTTGTCATCATTGCAATTTAACTTCAGCACGTGTAGAGAAGACACTGGGGAGGATTAGAACCAAGCATCTGCAATGTTCCCTCCACCTCTGGGTGCATTTCAAACTGTCCAAGACTCTGCCTATATTTTCTATAATAGGTTTTTCTGCTGATATTTGAAAATTTTTACCTCATATTCTATTGTTAGGATATTTCAAAGACTTCACTAATTTGTAGGATACAGTAAGCATGCCACTAAACAGTGGGTGTCATTGAGGGTGATAGAGTTTGCATGTAAAAGTCTGCACTTGTTTCCATCTGACAGCTTTCAGCAGTGCAGGTGTCATTGTTCCCAGAAGAAGGAGGTGAGAATCTGACTTTTTGATGGAATCCATCTTCATCATAGTGCTTTCAGGTGTAGTTACTATGGTCTCTGCTTTATTTTCAGGGTTAGGTTATATATGATGCCTTTATTCTCAGGTTTTGGATTTTTCTGGTCTTTCTCAAAATTGTCCTTCAGAATCAGAGGCCCCCGAATCAGAAACAACTAATGAATTTTATCTAAGTGTTGTCTTCCAGATGATCATTTTAACTTGATGGAGAGACATATTCTCATTGATTCAGTGGCTTATTCTGGGTTATGAGACAGAGTTCACAGATGACTTATGAGAGGAACTGAAGGATTTTCGACTACTGTCTCTGTATACCCTACTGAAGTCCTAACTAGTACATGCTTCTCTACATATTATTTGCCCCCGGGAGTTCCAAAGTCACTCTTGCCGGAACTCCTCTATTGGCCCTCTGATTCATGTTGTTCCCATATGTGTCTCAGGCACTGATTACTTTATTGAAATAAATAAATCAGAAAACAGTTGTTTCCCGAAAACACATTGTTCTTTAAATTATCACCTCCCCCGCTGCCACCAACTTCCAAGTAGTTAGCAGAGTAAACGCAGGTGAAAACTTATTGATCTGATTGCAAAGTATATTACTTACTGTAAAAATCAGAGATGTTTCTCAAAATAATACTTCCCTTCCATTCTCATTCTTGTCTTTAGGGTTTTCAGCTTTAATGTTTCTTTATAAAACATTTCTTGTCCACCTTTTCATTTACTCATATAGAGAAGACCACCTCAAAAGTCTCATTGCAGAGTACCAAATACCCTTTCCAGTTCAACTTTTGAGTTGGGGGGTGTCTCAGAAAATGGTTTCTGCTACAAAATAGGAACTCTAAATTTGTCTTTTAGTAGAAGAGAAGGTAGTATCTGTTTCCTTGATTTCT
>LOJH01021446.1:0-18528 GCA_001685095.1 Ellobius talpinus | reverse complement strand
AGACCTACCCAGGTAAGGCTCCCTACCCATCCTCACTGGAGAGCTGCAGGCAGCTCCTGGGTACTAAGACAGGGAGAATCCGTTTTCTTTCCAGGGATGAGACCCTGATAGGGGCGTATCCAGTCACAAGGGGTCAGTCCTAAACATGTGGGCATATGAGCAACAGGTTGTTGCATACATACACGTGTGTAACAATAGTAATTGAAGAAGAGGGGAATGGGAGGAGTCAGAGGGATAATGAAAGAATTGAAATGATGTAAATATAGTACTTATATATAGAATTCTCAGAAAACTGGAACATTTAAATCATAGAAAAGGACTTATAGGACAGCATTTTGTGTGTTAACCCCAATACAGGACAGCACTTACGTCACCATGTACTTAGTCCAACTTCCCTCTTGATAGTGAGACAGGGACAGGATGGGATCTTCGGGTTGGCTCAGGAGTCTGGGGGTTAATCTGCCCCCTCCCTCCTCACCAAAGGCTCCAAGGCCAGTCTGTAATGACTGTTTACTTCTGCTTCCAGGAGTTCACTGCATTGTGGTCCCTTTGCGTAATGAGAGAGCCCTTGAGCTTGGTGTCCAGGATCAGAATACATTCCACTCAGACACTGCTATTTCATAACATCTTTTATTTGTGTTAAAAATGATTAAGCAATTTCAAACTTAAATTTGAAATTTAAATTTGTACGGTACACAGTTGTTTCTCTCTAACCCATTTGTAGGCAATTCGTCCAGATTATGTCCTGTGACTCCCGCCTAATTCCCAGACCTTTGCTTATTGTCCTAGATATGCCCCTCGCAACGAAACAATCCAGTATAATGCCATGCATCCCAGGAGCTGTGTCCCCTCTCCCCTTTCTTCTGCAGCACAGGGAACTGAACTTCAGAGATCACACAGAGGATGACTGTGTGATGATCCAGGAGCTCCTTGGACAGTAGAATACTAAACAGCAGCAAACATCAGTGAGCCTTTGTGGACAGGAACGTGTGTGACCATCTGCCGCATGCCCTTGCTTCCTTTCTTCTGGGCTGCGTTAGACCAAAAGGAAGTCAGACAGGGGAAGAGTTTATTTGGCTTATACTTCTAAGTCATCATCCATCACTGAAGGAAGTCAAGCCAGGAGGCCAAGGCAGGAACCTTAAGAGAGCTATGGAGGATTGTGCTTGCCGGTTTGCTCGTGGACTTATGCTTAGTGAGCTTTCTTTTATATTTATTTATACATATATATAAATATTTATATTTCTTTTATATTCCCAGGGCCATCTGCCTAGGGAATGGTGCCACCCATCGTGGGTTAGGCCCTCTGGTATCAATTAACAATCAAGTCAGCTCTCCTTTCCCAAGACATGCCCATAGGCCAATCTTAGCTGGTCCATCCCTTTAGCGGAGATTCTCTTCTTAGGTAACTCTAAGATGTGTCAAATTGACAGAGCTAAGTACGACACTTTGTTTTTCAGCAGCAAGCTTAAGTCTTTGACTTTGATTTATGGAGTCATGGTCTTCATGGGCTCTGCCGAGGCTATTATTTGTTTTTGTTTATGTTTAAGTCTTACCTGCATGGCTTCTGTTTCTCATGGTCCCCTGTTTTAGGTTTGCCTGCATATGTGGGCTTTCTCTGTTGAGTCCTTGGCTGTCCGTTCAGATTTAAGAATGAGTAGCACAGAGTTGCCTCACTGGCCTGACTTTTGAGAGCCTGCCCCGTTCGTACAGAATATGACGGACGGCAAGCATAAAGGGACTAAAGAGGCCACACTCGGAGTCTGTCTCCAGCAAAGACACGTGACTAGGTTCTGAAAAAAGAAGGGGGAGAAGTATCCGGACCCTAGTAAAAGCTCCCAGCTGTTGGCGAGGGGCTTCGCTGTGGAAACCACTGTCACATGGAGGCGAATACAGCCATTGCAGATTGACAGTGGCATGAAGAAATGGGAAAACAAATCCGAGAACTCCCAGTCCTCTACAGTCATCCGGAACTGGAGCAGCGCGTCCTTAGTTCTGTAGAGCCTGCTCACGGGACACAGTGTGCGGCTTATCGCGGGAACAGAGAGCGCAACAGGGAGGAGCCTGAGGTGGATCCCAGAAGCAAGGGGCAAGATCCCACACAGGGGTATTCTCTAGGGAACAGTCCAGGATCCCCAGGAGAGTAATAGAGCCCCTGGGTGGGGCACCTACAGACCAGGAAAAGATGTCCGTATGGAGACGCGTGTCTAGCCCCTGGGTGGGGCACCTACAGACCAGGGAAAGACGTCCACATGGAGACACGTGTCTAGCCCCAGCCTGCATTCTCGTGTCCCAGAACCGGTCTCTTTGCACTTGCTACTCAGGACCTTAGTCCGCCGGGGGAGGAGGAGCTGAGTTCCCTTTCCACTCTGTGAATCCCAGACACACACTCAGGTTTGTGGCTTCCTCCTGGATGACTCAGTTACCACTTCCTCTTCCAAGAACCAGCTGAAATGCCTTGGTTCTGCGCATCCCCCACCCCATCCCCCTGTTTTACTTACTTTGCTTGGAAATGGAATACCTAACATTTCTACATTCGCTTTAACCAAATCGCATACATGAACCATTCATAGGTCTTTAACGTTATCTCCAATGTCCAGTAACAGTATAAAAGGAGCAAAAAAAAAGGGAAAAACCTTAAAGGCAATGTTCGCACATGGAATGTATTTTGAGGACAAAAAAAGTTGAAGAAATCTTAACCTTGGTATTGGATATGTTCTTTTTAAATGGTATTGCCAAGAACGGTGTCTAAACCGTGGTTTAGAACGCATGAGTAGTAAATGGTCTTAGTTTGTGTTCTGTTGCTGTGAACAGCATGACCAAGAGCATCCTAGGGAGGAAAGGGTTTCTTTTAGCTTACACATCTCGATCATAGTTCATCTCTGAGCAGATTCAGGGCAGGAACTGAAACAGGGGCAGAGGCGGGGACCACGAAGGGGTGCTCTTTACTAACTTTCTTCCCAGGGCTTACTCAGTTTGCTTTCTAATGTAACCCAGGACCACCTGCTTAGGGTGGGAAGGGCCTGCCCACAGAAACCATTAATCAAGAAAATGCTCCACAGACATGTCCAGACATCAATTCCATGAATCCATGGAAGCTCTCTCATTCTTGGTGACTCTTGTTTGTGTCAAATTGACAAAACCTCACCTGCACAGATCATTATCCCTAGGTATGATGGGGATTGGTTTCAGGAACACCACAATACCCAAGTCATTGACTGCTCAAGTGCCTTGTATAAAATGATGTAGTATTTGCACATAACCTTTATACACACACACGCACACACACACACACATATACATCATATACATATATTCTCTCAAATGCCACAATCCTCTCTAGATTACTTATATCACTACTGTAATATAAAGTCCTTATAATTTTCCTTAAACACTATGTAGTTTAAGGAATAATGACAATACAGATGCAATTAAGCTATTTTTATTCTCCAATATCATTTTAGTATTCTATATAGTCCTCCTTATCAAGAAAATAGTTTTATTCGATATATCTATTTAGTTTCATCTTTTAAGTTCTATAGGAAACTCAGGTTCAGGGAGATGCAACCCCCTCCACCTCCCACACCCCAGTCTCAGGTCCATGGCTGGCTAATTAGTTCCTAAGTCAAAAGGCCCGGAGAGTCCATTGTATATGTATGTTTTAGGAAGCAGGGTTTTCACTGGGTGGGGGGGGACACAGTGTGGGGAGGGTGAGGCAAAGCCCTATATATCTTGGTTTGATCCTCCATTTCAAACACTGACTATGCTCTGTTCGTGCAGGGAAGCAGCGAGAAACTCACAGGTTCCCCACACACTGTCTTGCTGGAAATATTTGACCTCACCCTCACCACGAGAAGTGAGTCAGACAAGTCTAGAATGCAGCCTGGTTTGCAGGAACTCTTCAGGACTTCACGGAGAGCAGGGGAGGGGGGTGATGGGATTGTGTCAGAGGACGGAGAAGAACAAGACAGTGTAGTTGTTGTTTTCCTGCCTTGGAGGCCACCACCCAGCTCCCAAATAAACACACTGAGACTTATTCTTACTTAAGAATGCCCGGCCTTAGCTTGGCTTGTTTCAAGTCAGCTTTTCTAACTTGAATTGTCCTGTTTCTCTTTAACTACATTTTGCCTCTGGTCTTTTCACCTCTCTTTATTCTATATATCTTTCTTCTCTTCTTACTCTATGGCTGGCTGTTTGGTTAGGTGGCCGATCCCTGGCTCCTCCTCTCCTCCTTTTCACACTCCGTGCTCTCTTCCCTAGATTTCTCTTCCTATGCCTGCCACTCCCACCTATTTCTCTCTCCTGACTAGCTATTGGCCGTTCAGTTCTTTATTAGACCAATCAGGTATTTTAGGCAGGCAGAGTAAAACAGTTTTACAGAGTTAAGCAAATACAACATAAAAGAATGCAACACATATTTGTGTCATTAAACAAATGTTCCACAGCATAAATAAATGTAACACATCTTAAACTCACAGTCCACAGCAAGACAAGAAGGCTTGAGTGTGAACCTTTAACTCCATTTTCAGGCAAAGGGAGAGATATCTATGTAGGGTGCTGTGGCAAAGAGAGGTGCCTGTGCCTGTCAGCCATAGTTCAGCAGGAGGCAGCTGTGTGTGCCGTGCCAGCCCAGACAGCAACACTTGATGAGTCTTGAGTGAGGGCATTGTGTTGTTATTTTGGAAATTTTAAGTTAAAATATAAGTAAAATAAAAAGGTGTGATAAAAAGTAAAAAAATAAAAACACAGTTTACTTTAAAATCTCAAAAAAGCCATTAATACTGGAAAGGTTTTACTTTATGAAATAAATGGCCAAGACATCCTGAACTAAAAGAGAAAAGGTGAGGAGAATGTCCTAGACAAACCATTTCACATAGGAAATGTAAAAGCTGGGCTAGATAGATGATCCAGCAGTTAAGAGCACTTGCTGCTCTTTCTGAGCACCCAAGCTTGATCTCTGGCACCCATGTCACGGTGTAGAATACCTGTAACTGTAGTTCCTGGGGATCCGGTGCCCTCTTCTGGCCTCTGTGGGTACCTGCACACACATGGGGTATATAAACTTGTACTCACACACATTCACATACATTTAAAAATATTTTATATGGTATATTTTGATCATATATATGATCTCCTCTTAGATCCTCCCTGTGGTGTTTTGACTGAAAATGGCCCCCCACGGGCTCATATATCTGAGTGCTTGGTCCCGGTTAATGGAACTATTTGGGAAGGATTAGGAGGTGTGGCCATGTTGGAGGAGGTATGTCACTGGGCAGGGGGCATGGTATAAAGTTTCAAAAGACTTGTGTTCTTCCTGGTTAACTCTCTCTTGTGCCTCATGCTTCTGGATCAGATGTGAACTCTCAGCTGCTGCTTCGGGCCATGCCTGCCAGCCTGTTGCCATGCTTCCTGCTATGATTGGCATGTACTCATCCTCTGAAATGGTTACGCAAACCCCCAATTAAATGCTTTCTTATGTGAGTTGCTTTGGTTATGGTGTCTCTTTACAGAAAAGTAACTAAGACACTGCCCACTTCACAACGCACCCAACTTTGTGTTCTCTCCCTCTTTGAAACAAACAAACCACAAAACGTAAACCTAAACAAACAAACAAAAGGCCAAGAAGACAAAAAAATGCCCGCAGCCCAAACTATAAGTCCACCAAAACAAATCCCCAAAACCAAACAAACCAGGACCACAGAGTTCAGAATGTGTTAACCAATTACCCCTGAACACGAGGCCTGCCCTGGAGTGTGATTGATAGATTCACTGGAGAAAATGGATTTTCCCCTTTGCCAGTGGGCGGTAGCAATTGCAGAGAGCTTCTTGGTTAGGGGTGGGACTTCATGTTACTTTCCCCTCTCAGTGCTGGGACCCCACTTGGTTTGAAGCTGTGCAGATCCACGTGTGGTGAGCTGGTGTGTGCAGCATCAGGCCTCTTGTGTCTGGGAGACTCTGTTTCCTCAGAGTCGCCCTCCACATCCTTCTGTCTCCTCTTCTGAACAGGTAGCTCACCGAGCCTGAGGGGAGGGGTTTGATTAGACATGCCATTTGAGATTATTTGCTCCAAAGTCTTTCATTCTCTGCACACTGTCCAGCCGATTTTACAAAGTCTTTTAAAAAACATAAAGTAGTCTTCAGAACGTTTGCTCAAAGACAGCTGGCTTTTTCCAGTCTTCATCATCCTTTAAAAAATTTTTTTCCAGACATAGGGTCTATCCATGCAGCCCTGGCTGTCCTGAAACTCACTCTGTAGACCAGGCTGGCCTCAAACTAATAGAGATCCGCCTGCCTCTGCCTCTCAAGTGCTGGGATTAAAGGCATGTGCCGCCACACCCAACTAGTCTTCATCATCCTAATTCCAATGGCCAGACACCAGAACCAGCACCACCTTTAGATGGACACGGTTCTGAGGTCAGGAAGCTGGGCCATCTGACTCCTTTCTTCAGTGATGCAGACCTCGTCTTAAGAAAATTTTGGCAAAATTCTAAAATTTTGCTATTACAATGGATGAAAAGACTTCATTTTCTAAAGCGTCATTCATGGTAAAGCTTAGCATTGCTTAATATTGACCATTTATTTCTCTTTCACCTCCTCCGATTTCCTTTTTACCTCCATATTATTTTTCCCACTCAATCTCTTGTCTTCTTCTAGTCGCCCAGAAGGCATTCTGTATCATATTCTCACTTTTATCATTAGTTTGTCATAACTGTTAGAAATCTTTCCCCGAATTTGGCACACATCTTTCCATTTGTTCTAAGATGTTCTTTCTATTTAGATGTCTTTACTGTGCTTTACTTTTATTACCTAAAAAAGTACTAATTAAAAAAATATTTGTGGGCTTTCTATAAAGTTAGTCAACCCAAGTACTGTTAAAAAAAGTCATATTCCCAGTCTAAGCAATGGGACATATAAAGCCATCTCATAGGTTCTGGCATCATCTCACAAATCACAATTGACTTTGACTCTTCTGTGTTGTCTGTACAAGGCTGTTATCAGTCAAAGGGGTGACAGATAATTGGGCTGTGCACAGCAGACTCCAAGCGTCCAGGAAGAGCAGACTGTCCTCCAAACTGTCTGTCATCTCTACAGCACCGCGAGACTCTGACAGACGCCGTCAGATCCACCCAGATGTGCAAGGTCTGCTATGCTCATGACTTATGACAAGGTCCCGGGTCAGAGCCTACTTAGAGAAGGTTGAGCTGAAAGAGCCGGGGATGATCATGCATGCCTACAGTCCCATCACTCAGGATGCAGAGGCAGGAGGATTGGCAGCAGAAGATCAACCTGGGCTACACAGAGAGTCTCAGGTCAGCCTGGACTATTCAGCGCGACTGTCTCAAGGAAAACAAAACAAACATGATGAAGAGAGCAGGTCTCCTATTCTAGCTTTCTAAGGCCCAGCATCAGACGGGAGCGGAGGCTTGGGGAGGCAGGTCATTTTACACCACTTCCACAGAGTCACAGGGTACTCAAGGTCTCCCCCCCCCAGCCAGCCCGGCCTGCACCTACACAGCGAAGGGAACAGGCCCAGAGCCATCTCTTGTGGTTTCAAATACCAGATGTTTCTTTGACTGCTCAAATATCACTTTCCAGATGTAGACGATCATACTATTTTTTGTTTCGTTTTGAGACAGTTTCACTATGTAACACAGACTGTCCTCAACCTTGATGTCCTCCTGCCTCAGCCTCCCAAGTGCTGGGATTAAGAGTGTTTGCTTTTGCACCCAGTTGGCATGTGTGCTTTTGATAGAACACAGGATGGAATTATTATCCATGCCACGTCATATCAGTGCACCCACTACCTCCTCAGTGCATCTGGAATGTCTTACTCTTACTCCAACATCCATGTTCTCTAGTGAGAAAATAATTCAAGATCTTCTTTGATATTAAAAAATAGCAACTGAAGCCGGGTGGTGGTTGTGCACGCCTTTAATCCCAGCTCTCGGGAGGCAGAGGCAGGCGGATCTCTGTGTGTTCGAGGCCAGCCTGGTCTACAAGGGCGAGTTCCAGGACAGGCACCAAAGCTACAGAGAAACCTTGTCTCAAAAAACCAAAAAAGGCAACTGAAGTTATAGCCCTCTTTCATTAAAAATTCCCCCCCCTCTCTCTTTGTGTGTGTGTGTGTGTGTGTGTGTGTGTAGGATGGTTATTCTTGGTTGTCAACTTGACTACATCTAGAATTAACTACAACCCCCAAAATGGAATTCTTCCCCCTTAATTTGCAGTGACTTGGGAGGAAGATTCAGGTGATCTGTGAGTGCAAGGCTGGCCCGGTCTATAAAGCAGGTTCCAGAACAGCCAGCCAGGGCTACATAGAGAAACTCTGTCTCAAAAAAAAGCCAAAAACCAAAAGCCAAAACCAACCAACCAACTAACAAAACCCAACAACACCCCCCAAACCCCCAAGGCCCCCCACCAATCATCAGAGGGCTGGAGTGTTGGCCCAGTGGTCAAGAGTGCCTGAACCCTTCCAGAGGACTGCAGTTCAATGCCCAGTACCCCCTTGCTCCCTTGACTGTGCACAATCCTCTGTAACTCTAGCTTCAGGGGATGCAACACATACTTCTGACACCAGGAACACATGTGGAGCACATACATGCATGCAGGCAAAATGCACATAGACATAAAAAACAAAAATAAAAACAAAAGTTCCCAACCATTATATATAGTTCTGGGGGCTTGCACTCAGCCTGCAAGCACTTCATAGACTGAGCCATCTTCCTAGCCAAGATCATTGCCCTCTTCAAACAGTCTCCTTCCATCTCTATGGGGATCAAAAGGAACACTGGTTCCTGCCCTCCTGCGCCCTCCCCTTCCCTTCCTTAGAATGCCAGGAAACTTCTGTGTGACAAACACAAAAGCTTGACTCTGATCTATGACTCTGCAGCTAGAAACCTAGGGACAAAGTAACTTCTGGCCACAATGAGCATCGTTTAACACATTTATTAGTCCTTCTATTTGATCTTCTTGGACTTTCCATTTTCCTCCTTCGTTCATTTTCATTGTCATTGTCCTATTAGATTTTTCTGGTTGAACGGAGTTCTGCTCTCTAAACCCCCATAGGAAGTCAAGATGACGTAAAGGAGCTGTGTGAATATGACACGTGAGCAACAAGAAGCAGGAGACCAAGTCTTCTTCTCTGCTAGAAGGGAGAGAAGACCGGATCCCATTCTCTTCCAGGACTGAAGATGGGAGACCATGCTACTTAGGTTCAACCATGAATTTGGGCATCCTCTTATTACGAGGTTTCACAGACTGGCAAATTCGATTTTCTCTTCTTGCTCTTTACTCCAGTGTTTCACACGTTATAAATTTGAGGAAGGCAGTTCTGCACACAGTCGGCTCCCCAGACCCTGGGTCTCTACAGTTTGTCTGCCTCACTCCCCTTCTTGCTTGCTCGAACCTTGCCTCTGTGAGTCGGCTCCCGGCACGGTTCCTGCACCTCATCCGGTCTACCTGCATGTGATGGTACAGCACACTCAGCAGACAGGGCTGGCGCTGCGCTCCCCTCCCCTCCCCAGAGGAGATCCTTCCTAACCGGGACAGCCTCATTACAGAGGAGCTAGTCTTCATAATTGCCCCTCCGCACGTACTCACATGCCGCGACTTGATGGCTGCTCAGCGGGAGCACACTTGAAGAAGTTTCCCTGCTGTGGGAGCTGTCTGTACCCTGCCCACCTTGCTCACTTGGCACCCATATCTAAATCTGCAATCACCTTCTAGCTGTAAGAACCTGTGACTCTGACATAGAAATTTCAAGAGCATGCTTGACCGACAGAGAGACCAATTAAGATCCTTGGATTTCCTGTTCCTTGAGAAATAATCGAAGGGTTCTTGTTCTCTGATTGGCACAGTCCTGAAGCTTGGTCCAAACTAGTGTTGGCAAGTTTTTCCTTTAAAAGGCCATATGGTTAATATTTTAGACTTGGTAGACTAAGTTCCTATCACAACCGTTCATCTCTACATTATAGGGTATGAGCAGCCATAGCATAGACATATACAAATAAATGGGCATGGCTCTGCTACAAATAATAAAATTATCTATCTCTATTAAAACAAGAATTTCAGCAACTTTCATGTCACAACATACTTTTCTTCCTTGGATTATCTTCCAACCATTTAAAGTCATAGTGACCAGTCTTACCTTTTGGGTCACATGAACTCAATGATCTTGGTTCACCTGCTGTGGTTTGCTTACCCTAACGTTACCAGAGGCCCCTGATGAGTTTGGCCTTGTGGCTCACAGCAGGATGTGCTCATTAGATACCTTGTATTGTTTCCCCCGTTCCCTGGCTTATTCGTGTTCGTCCCAGGATCACCTTCTGAGTACACTGCTTGTCTCCAAAGCTCTTCCAGATTCCTACTCGGTTCTTAGACCTCTCACCAGACTGACAAACTGGGTTTTCTGTTTCCCTTTCTGCCAAAAGGAGCTCAGCATAGATATTTAGAGCAGGGCAGTTCCAGCAATCACATAGCGGGAGCCTAGCACCTGGCTCTTTCTCTACAGGGTGGCCCCTGGATCCGTATCCCCAGATCCACCATCTCTCTCCCGTTTCCAAGTTCTTGACTCTAACCTCACTTCCATTCAGTGAAGGAGGCCGTCCTTTCGTAGGCAGTGGCTTTGTGCCATTGAATAGGGGGGCGGGTGTGGGTACTAGTTACATATCTGGTGCGATAAAATGCCATGACCAAAAGCAATTTGTGGAGAAAAGCATTTCTTTTGGTTTATGGTTCCAGAGGGAAAGAGTCCATTCTGGCAGGGAAGCTTGTCTGAGTGGTCGGCAGGAGCAAGAAGCTGAGAGATCGCATCTTATACTGCAAGCATGAGACAGAGAGAGCAACTGGAGGTGGGACAAGGCTATAAGCTCTCAAAGTCGGCCCCCAGTGACATACTTCCTCAGGCACTTCCTCAAGGTCCCATGACATCTCCAAACAATGTCACAAATGACAGACCATGCGTTCAAATACCTGAGCCTGGGGAAGGCAGTTCTCATTTCAACCACCCAGAGAAGCGATGGGGACACCCACTCTGAGCCCCTGTCTAGTGTCTGCCCACTGTGCTACAGGCCTCGTACTGTGTACTTTTAGGTCATCTCCTTCCGTTCTATAATGCTGAGTCTACTGGATTCGGTAGCATTCAGTTCGCAGGGTGGACACAAGGCTCCAGAGAGGAGGAGCTGCCACTACGGAGGGTGTAATTATTGGTTATACATAACTAACTGCAGTCCGTGCATTCTTATCCACCGAGCTATGATGTTTCTGAAGCAAGCAGAGCAGAGACTAAACTGGTCTTAAGGAAGCAGAGGAGTGCACGCAAGACTGTAGTGTGCACTTCAGCTCAAAGCCAGGCTGGAGAAATTGAGAGCTGGCCTCGTCCTGAACTTAGAGTGACAGAGAAACAGGCTAGGGGTAGAGGGGAGAGGTAACGATGCAGACTAGAGAGCAGTGTATGAACAGCCCTGGAAAGTGTTCCAGATAGCTGGGATTCTCCCTAAGGCAGCAGAGATACCCCAAGGGCTTTGGAGGCTTTCTCTCTTTTTGTCTTGGCCTTAAAGACACCTCTCTTCTGAGAACGGAGAATTGACAGGAAGGTGGTTGGACTTGATAGGAGAATAACAAAGGGAGCACGTGGATCGAGGCAGGGATCTGAGATGGGACTGGGCAAAGGTGAAAGGTGAGAGGTTGACAGGAACTGTAGAAATTGGTAGGATATGGTGACTGATTAGTTGGATGGGTAAGGGCAAGTTTTCCATGTGTCTGCCTTGGGCAACTGGGGGTTATGGCACCTTCCTAACAGAGGGACAAGGAGGCCGACTCAGGGCTGACGTAGGTGCTAACAAACCAAAGTGGGCACTCAATCATCCGTCCAACACAGTTTTGTTGGAGTGTGTACTCCAGGTCGGGCACTGTTACAGTGGAATCAGTGAGAGGCAGCGATTCCAAATCGAGGGCTGTAGGGAGAATCGTGTTCAATGACAAACACATGGTCCTGCTGAATAGATAGAATTTCACTTTAATTAAAAGAGGAGTACTGTGGCCATACCACAACATCAGAGGCCAGCTTCCCATGCACACCAAGGGAAAAGCCTGTCTCCCAGACAGCTGCGATGGTCTGGATAGATGTCCCAGAAAGGCTCATGTGTTAAAGGCTTAGTCTCTGGTTCATGGTGCAACTGGGAGAGCGCAGAACTTGGGGCTGAGAGATGGCTCAGTGGTTAAGAGCACTGGCTGCTCTTCCAGAGAAACCAGGTTCAATTCCCAGCACCCACATGGCGACTCACAACTGTAACTCCAGTTCCAGGGGATCTGACACCTTCACACCAATACACATAAAGTCAATTTCAATAAGTTATTAAAGGAGAGGAGGAGCCTTGATGAAGGGAGTTAGGTTTCAGGGGGCATGTAAAAAGGGAGGTGGAGCCTTTCTGCTTCTCACTTATCATGAAGTGGGCACCTTTGACCCATTGTGATGTGCTGCCATATGACAGGCCAAGGGAAGTGGGGCCAAGTGATCATGGACTAACATCTTTGAACCTGTGAGCCCAAATGAACCTTCTTTCCTCATGAATTGATTATTCGGGTATTCTGTCACAGGCACAGAATGCTAACACAACAAATGTACGAGAGAGGTGGGAATAACAAGTAGTAGTGACACCCCTGATTTCCTCTGAGCCCCCACATTGGGGGGTTACTTCCCAGTTCCAGTGAACCCCAAATACTCAATTCCTGAGGGACTGATTGATGATGCTGCATCCTGTCAACAAAGCAAGGGCTAATAGTCACATTTTCTGTTTTAAGACAAACTTCTGGGCTTTGGAAGGGGTGGTGGTGGGCAAGGAATAATCAGGCAATTACTAAAGGTCAGCATCTCCTCCTCAGTGACCTCCTGGATGGTCTGGAGAGATGTGCATCTCTCTTTTCCGACATCAGCTACCCAAAAACGTTCTTCTATCACCAACACCTCACAGCTTGACTTCTCAATTGGGATTTCAAATGTGGCTTCTGGCAAGTCCTGGTATTTGTCTTCTGCAGAATCCAAGACCTCTGGTAAAGTTTCATCTTTGGCTATGAGGCATTGCTCCACCATGATGTTTTCAATCCTCAGCTCCTCAGTTCCATACAGAGGGTCTCTAGCCATGGAAAGATCTGGTCTCATCACTCTGACGTGGCATGGCAGTTTTGTGATCTGGCACAGCTCCTGCAGGGTCCCTGGTCCAGCATCATCAAATAACTCCCGGAACTCTCCTTCTGCGAACAAGGGCAACTTGACATGGGCTTTGGTGGCAAGGTTCAGGCACGTGAGAACCTCCACCCGGTGTAGCTCACTGTGGACCTGCGCAGACACCACACTCTTCTTCAGAGCCAGGAAGCACTCGTTGGCTGTGAAAGACGCAAACGGCTCCATGCAGGAGGTGTAGTCCCTGGAAGACTGGAAGCGGAGCTGTCCTTGTTGCATGGCTGCCGCGACATCAGAAACAGCATAAAAATAGCGACCCCTTCTAAGTACCAGGCCCTGACAGGTGTATGGGATGAGAAAACACCTCCCTTTCTTCCCTTGCGAAATCTCCGTGGCAATGAACTTTTTCACCTCTTCCGTCCTGAGGATGGTTAAGAGCTGCCCGCTCTTCAAAGGCTTTGGGACCACCTTGCTCTCCGACAGGCTCGCACTCATTATTTTGATTCTCACTGGGAATTTGTTTGCTTCCATACCATATATTTCTCTCATTGTCATCAGTGCAAAGGGCTTACAAGCCAAGCGGCTAATCTCAATAACATGGATGTCCAAATCGGAGGGGATGCTGACCTGGACCGAACCTGGGAAAGTCAAAAGGGATACAGCATGAGGCTTTGGAAGGAAGCACAGCTAACGGACTCATAAATTTTCTCTTGTGTCTACAACCGATAACCCTCTCCTGTTGACTGTACCATGCTACCCAAGAGGTTTGCTGTGTTAATGTGACTCTAGCAACTGCCTTCTTTTGCCGCAGGACCTGTCAGTGTGCCTGGTACTGTGGAGTAAATGCAATCGTGAATTCACGCTCTTCATAAAGGACACGAGGGGCCCGTCTAGAAAGCAGGAACACAGATGAGCGTGTTGCAGCTCATTGTCATCCCACATCCACGATCCTCACCAAGACCCCAGGCAGCAATGGGAGCTCTTACTGTTCTCCTCTGTGGCTAAGACTTGGCTGAGACTTATGACAGCTCTCGGAAGAATCACATGGCTTCCAAAACAGGTCATTTGAGAAGAACTTAATACAAGACTGACGACAGAAATGTCTGGACAGAGCATGGGAGACAGCCCCAGAAAACAGTTACCCTCCCTGTGTAATTGGCAGAACCCCGCACAGCCTGGTTGAAGCCCTGGGCAGCCATGTAGTTGAGAGCCCCTCTTCCTCCTTAATGTTCCTGAGTTCTCTGAGAACTTCTGTTTCTTGGTTGACTATTATGTGATGGAAGAAAGGTGGGTTGATACCATCGTCACAGGTCAGTCCAGCCTCTGGGCTTATGACGAGGGGCACTGGAGGGCTAGACCAACATGACAGTTTCTAGAGTAGGATGGGGGCGTGGGATCCGCTTGGAGTCAGATAGGAAGGCACAGACATATGTATTTCTACATCACCGTATTTCAGAAGAATGAGTATGAGTCTGTCAGAGTGTGGCTGTAGCCCTGAACTCAGCATGCTCCTGCCTCAGTCTCCCAAGTGCTGGGAGCACGGGCTTGCAGAGATTTCTTTTGCTTAAATTGAAAAAAAGTATTTTTGTTTATGTGCTTGAGTGTTTGGCTGCATGTATGAGTGTGTCCCATGTGTGGAGGCAAGAAGAGGGCATTGAAACCTCCAGGACTAGAGTTACAGACAGTTGTGTGCCATCATGTGGGTGCTAGGTACCAAACCCAGGTCTTCGGCAAGAGCAGCAAGTACTCTTAACTGCTGAGCCATCTTTTCACTCCCCTTGCTTAAATGATCTTTAAGGATGAAAACAATAACCCATGACGACTAAGGCGGTAGCTTTAGGAGGATCTCTGGGTAGCCTTTAAACTTCAGAAATTCCAAGAGGGCGATGATTTTGAGCAGGCACTGAAGGGATAGAATGTTTACACAGTGCAAGGAGCAAGCAGCCTCCTCTCAGCCCTCCCCTCTCAGGTTTCCCTTAAGCATTAAAATGTGAAAATGACCAGAAGGTTTAACTATGTGTATCCTTTTTATAACATCTGAGCTAGCTTGCTGACCTGTCAATAATAGTTTTTGAAGATGAAGTAGGTTTATTGCTGTTATTCTAAAGCAAGTGAATGTGTTTTCAATTTCTCAGTTAATTTCTAATATAATCACTTCCGTTTTTTAAAAAAGACTTATTTATGTTTATATGCATGTGTGCACATATGTGTATATATGTCATATCTGTCTGTGGTTCCACAGAAGCCAGGCTTTTCAAATCCTTGGATTTGAAGTTACAGGCGAGTGGCTTGACACAAGGGCTGGGAACGAAACTCAGTTTCTCTGGAAGAGCAGCCAGTACTGTGAACCAGTGACCCATCTCTTTTGGCCTCACTATTTGATAAGTCTAACTCACATCAGCTGATGTATGCAGCACCCCTGACCACAGTTACAACCTGTGTCACAAGGCTCTTGTCATCCTCTATTGCCCAGTGAAGAAGATAGCCCTGTCCTCACTCTGGTGCTGAAAACACCAGCCAGAAACCTGTGCCAAAGGCTAGATTTGCTGTTCAGGGATCTCTATCAGAAGGTAATACCATGTTACACCACTTTCAAAAGCTGTTATAGGAGCCTGGTCTTAATCTTTGACAAACTTAGTCCTTCTGGGACTAACTCCACAGTTAAGTGTTTTGGGCCATAGCCTGGTCCTTAGTCATTGTCATCTAGATATCTCAGTGGATGATGCTGATAGCCTAGGACTTAAGGGCTTGTTCAAATGCATTGTACATTTTATCTGTCAGTGACATTAACCAAAAATTATTAAAAATTGAAAATATATAATTTAAAAGATTTATTTATTTTATATGTATGGTTGCTTTGTCTACATATATGTCTATGTACCACACACATGTCTAGTGCCTGCAGAGGCCAGTAAGGGATATTGGACCCCGGTAACTGGAGTTGCAGTGGTTGTGAGCAGCTACATGGGTGCTGGGAATCAAACCTGGGTCCTCTGGAAGAGTAACAAGCACTTTTAACTGAGAAGTCATATCTCCAGCTCTACAAAGAATACTTTTGTGAAGTAGAATCTTACTGTTTCCTAGGCTATCCCCAAACTCCTGGGCTCAAATGACCCTGTTGTCTAAGTCTCCCAAGCAGCCAGGCTGAGAGGAACATGGATAGAGTCACACTTAAATGAAACACGATTAATAAAAACTCGGGGACAGAAATTGGGGTTCAACCTGAAGATCAGAAAAGCAAAGCAGCCAGACACTGGTTCTTACCTTGACCTCAGTCCAAAATGGCGATTCTGCCTCCAGGAATCTCAGCCTGAGACTGTGTCTGAGAGCTGACTCCTCCTGTTTTATAATCCTCTCTAGGGCTGGGATTAAAGGCGTGCACCACTGGGATTAAAGGCATGCACCACCCAGTTTCTATGGCAAGCTAGTGTAGCTACTGGGATTAAAGGTGTGAGATATTGAAGCCTGGTCTGTACAGCTGGCCTGTGTGACTGTTTTACTCTCTGAACTTCAGGCAAGCTTTATTTATTAAAATATAAATTAAATATCAGTACACTTAAAATTTAAGGGTATTTCAATTTCTTTGTCTTGTCAAAAATCAGTTCCACCTTATTTATTTTTATTTAAAATAATTTAAACAAAGTTTTATGCATATGGGTGTTTTGCCTGCATTTATATCTGTGCTCCACGTGTGTGCAATGCCCACAGAAGCCAGAAGAGGGCATCAGGTCTCTCGGAACTGGAGTTAGACAATTATGAACTGCCCTGTGTGCTGGGAGTTTAACGCAGGTCCATTGGATGATCACCCAGTGCTCTTACTCTGAGCCATTGCTAGGATGGGACCCAGGGCGTCCTACATGCTAAGCACATGATCTGCCACCAAACCACAGCCTCAGCCCTACCTCATAGTTTTAGCAATAAACACAATCCATTCATCTTGGTAGAAGCTGTATGCTGTGAGCTTCAGAAGCCAGAGCGTGGCAAAGCAAGGAACGGCTCAGCAAGAACGGGTTAGGAAGAAGACTGGATCGGAGGTGAGCTGATTCAGCCACACAACTGCACATGGGTGAGAGACCCAGTCCTTACCCCCAGGTCCCCTTGGGGACCGCTAGACCAACCACTCCTGTGATACTCACAGCTGTTGTTGTCATTGCTCAAAAGACTGAGCAGATGGAGGATAAATGACATGAACTATGGAGACATCATGGAGTAAGGGCTGGGGGAACATGGGTCAGTCTACGTACAACCAATAAGCAAAGCTGTAGCAAGACAAGTCAAAGCAAAACTTCTGTTGGAAACCCAACAACAAAGGAAACCACGCCTACTCAAGTCCCGCCATGGAGTGAAGTTAGTCTTTTACAAGAATTGCCTACTGAAAGGGATCTTCCAGCAGGCAGAATCTGAAGGCTGTTGTAAATTCACACTTAATATAACACAGCATTTCTTTCTGCAAAGGACCATAATGTGATGCAGTCTATGAGAAGAAAGAAAAGTGCACTGGAGTCTGGCTTTCCCGTGGACTATAAACAAAACCATAAAATTAATGGGCGGTGAGGTACTAGCTTTTATGATGACATATAAGGAAATACATCAATGATAAATCCATGCAAAGGAGAGACTCTTTTTATCTGCTTACGGTCTATCTGACTGTCAACATGGTATGGATATTTATTAAGGGAATCAAATTAGAGCATCTTAGGTTTACTGCAGGAGTGTGTTTAAATGTATACGATGATAAGGATGTAATAATGGGCGATGGGATGGAGTGGATTTGTAACTAATAGGATAAATCACCTGGGGGGGTGTCTCCAGCATCTAATAGTTTTCCATAAATCAAGATGTGAAGCCAATGAGGTAAGACGTGACCACGTTCTGAAAATGGAATCTTTGCGTCTATTCCTGGAGTTCCTCAACCCACCGATTTACAAATCTTTGGACCTTGGCAAGATGCCTGCACAGCCTAGAGCCATTGCTGTTCAGCCCAAGTCCTTGAAGCAAACGCCCTTCCATGCTTGTAGGGGGCAGCGTCCTCGCTTTTGTTGCCTGTGGCATGGGTGTTTGAGTATGATCTGAGCCTGTCCTGCTCTGGAAACCTGGTCCCTGGAGAGGTGATATTAGACACAGCAGGATGGAGCTAGTTCTAGTAGTACCCTGCATAGTGCTCAAGAGAGGGTTATAGAATGGCTATACTGCCTCCTTGCTGCTGCTTCTTGTCTTGGCACGTGGTCTTTCTCTCTTGCAAAAGCTCTGCCATGATGCCACCTGCCACAAAGTCCCTGCCAAAGTTGGCACTGTAATGGTTGTTCTGTCTCTTTAAGAGACAAGCCACACCCACCCCCTCCCCCATC